>QVNV01014196.1:0-41439 GCA_014825455.1 Pseudomyrmex pallidus | reverse complement strand
TAATAACTTTGTTACAGCAGTATAAACTTACTCATGAAAGAGATATTTTTAGGTTGCGAACCACTGTAGTCGGAGAACGTCCTTAATAAGAAAAAAAAATCAGAATTTCACATTACAGACAAAATCTGGGTAAAATCGAGCTGCACAAAAAAGCGCGTGACAAAAGTTTCTCTCTTTTTTACCCCCGTTCATATCACACTTTTTTTTGGTTAGTGTGTGATGCGACGCGTGTATGAAACGCGACTTGTGCACCGCAGCACAAATTACGCATTCTCACAAGTGAGTTGAAAGCGTCTCGACAAATCGATTGTGTGACTGACGTTACATCGCCATGGTGACACGCAAAAACAAATACATGTGATCGCGTAGACGCCGCTGACCCGCAGTGATCGAGTTTCACGAGTTCAGTGTGTCACGTGTATGTACGTTTACCTGTAGAATCGAGATCGTTTTGTACTTCAAGTGATAAAAAAAAAAAAAAATGACCTACTTACGACCAATTCGTAATAAATAATTGCAATCACTCGAACATTCATTCTCTTTGGTGTTCGAACAGAGATACTCCGAAATTTATTAGTTCTCTCGCGTACTCGCGTTCGTCCGATGAATTTAAAATTTAATCAAATGACAGCACGCGTCGCGTTGTTTTTTATGTGTTAAAAGATCAAGGAATTTTATTGACGCGGAGAGACTTTAGCTTCCTCAAATTTTTGTTCAAGTGTTTGCACAGCACACGCTCTTCTAGATTTATTTCCTGGTGTTTCTTGTCTTTAGATTAGATTAGATTAGAGATCGATGGAGATTTTTAGTTTTTCGCGCTGCAAATTCCGAAAAAATCCCGCGATTTCTAAACTCCTCTACTTTCTTCGGTTCTTCCAAGGTTTGTTTCCTGTAAGTTTCGCACAAAGTACTTTGCATATTTTTGTCCCTCCCAAAATTCCATCATAAATCTTGTGAAGCTTCATTTTAATACACTTATCAAGTGTGTTTATCGAGGAACAATCTTTTATCGATAAATTTATATCAATGTTTCGTGTAATACTTGGTGGCTATTAAAGCACCTCGGCCTTCGCGCGCTACCTTGACCCATACTAGTTCAGTGTGTCACGTGCGCGAAATGGATCGAAACCCGAGTTCAGCACTCCTCTCTTTCGGGAGAGAATTTTCTTTTCGACCTTCCCCCATCAGCAAGTTTACATCCCGCGATCTTTCGCTCACAAGTCACGAAGATGTTTTTCTAAGATTGCTTTTTCGCTCAGGATTTTTCTTTGTCAGGATTTTTGATTTTTGTTTTGTCTAATATCTCGATGATTTTGTACGAGCAACAGTTTTGCGAATAATCGTTCTTATATATAATTGTCTTTTTGTTGAGAATTGTGCAACACAAAATGTATAGTATTGCACAAGTTATGCAATAATTTTGCAGCGGAATAGACTAGTCAACAATTAAATAGTCGGTTATTTATAAGCACTTTTAAAACGTTATTTCTAAATAAAAAAATTTTAACGCAGTGCTCGTGTTTCAGGTCTCATTTGCTTATTTTTTTAATGTCTCTCAAGTTTTCTAAGCTAAGTTTTATTTGTTTTTTTCTAAACTCCGGCGACACATCTAAAGTGTTGGAATTATTTATTTTGCAACCTTGCATTTGAGAAAAACAAGTTTTGCATAAACAAAGAATAAAAAAAAACAAATTTATCTTGTTTTCACAGCGCGTAATTATCAGTCACTTCTCGCAAGCGTCACACGAACGAACTATCGAATTAACAAGTGGGGTATCATATTTTCCATATCGATTCGAAAAAAAAAAAAGAAAACAACAACGCGTCGTCGGAAACTGAATATAAATTTTCACTCGAAGTCGAACAGATCGAATTCAATCAATTAGAATGGAACATGCACGACTAAATCTGTCGCAAGAAAACAGGGAGTAAACAAGTATGAATACAGGTATTGTGTAAAAAAAATATAAGACAAGGAGAACAAGCGGGCGCACGTGCACACGCACACACACACATACATATTGTTAGATGGAAGTATGTACAGTATGTTAATGCAAGTTCTGTACACAGTACCATTTACTACGTTGCAAATTGCTCGCAAATTGCTGTTATTATTCAATATACGTATTGTTATTCCATACAATAAGATATGGCGCATATATATAATACGTATACACACGTATGTGCGTGCTGAAGAGGTTTTTCTCAATAACAAACAAAATTGTTCAAAAGTGGAAATTTGTAAAATTGCGTAATAAACCGTCGTCTCGCGGTTATTATATACGCGCCACAATCGCTAATTACTTCGCTCTACACAAAATGGTAACAAAATTATATTTCATTTCTTCTTCTCGCACGCTTCTTTTCTCATTTTAAAAGAACAATTTTAATGATTCGCCGCTCGGTCACGTGACGCTTTTCTTGTACAAAAAAAAAAAAAAGATCGCGAACGCACATTCGCGCTTATAATAGCGGTATTCGTGTAAGTGCATAAAGCTTTCACGAGATTCGACATTTTTCTATTCTCGCGATGTGGGTCAGTGTCGGTGGTTCATTTACTTACTGCACATTACAAAAGATCGCCCTTGTGCGGCGCAACGCCCACGGAGCGACACATGACAGCTTATCGTGGAAATTTACGTTGCGGCAATCGCGATCTGATTCCTTAGTTTGTATGGAAAAGAATATCAATCGTTTGCGAATATATAATGTGTCGCAATTTTCTGGGGACGAGAAGGGAGGAGGGGGGGGAAAAGTTATCGGTTCGATTCTCTTTGACCAAAATATGTACGTGTTCGATATAAGAGAGGATCAATATATTCCAACACTTGGATGAATTGGTTTTTCCAAACCTTACTAACTGAACGAAATTTGCACAATTAACGAGAGCGCTAAACAAGAGCGCAATTCGCGCTTGTAAGAGTTTAATACTGACAATAGTGTTCTGCAATAGAGTGAAAAGAGATAAATTGTTGCGGCGATCGAAAACTCGTTAACGTCAATAGGAGATATACTGTGCGAGCGTAATTAAATGCAACCGTGACTCAGACACCTTGACTTTGACAAGCGCAAATTGCGAAGAATTTTCATTCGTTACAATAATGCATCCAGCCTGAACGAACAACAAGTTTATCGCGATAGAAAGCGAATATGTGCGTTTTTTTGTTTTTTTTTTTACAATATCTATTAACAAGAATTACTTCGCAGTATCTGAGGGAGAGTGATTGACAAAATTTTGTTGCAGATAATACTTTAAACGATAAAAACTCGAAACAAAAGTATTTTGAAAAATCATACGCATCATATTCAATCGCTCTTTCGTTAATTAGTCAAAAAAAAAAGAAACTTCGAATTACGCTTTTGTATTGCAATAAAAAGAGATAAACATTCTGGAATACGTCAACGCAATAAAATTTTTACAATTTCTCGAGCTTGCGTTATCTGTCACTTTATTTTACGATTCGTAAACGTTCGATCGTTAATTTTTACGAAAAAAAAATAAAATAAAATAAAATTCTTGAATTTTTTACCTGGTTACATTATTCGATACTGACCTTCGGTTGATTCAGCAAGATGGGGATTGTCCGCTTCAGAAATGCAATCTGCTAAGGTATCCTATGAGTTACTTTCGTCAGGTACTGCTTGTTGATAACGCGATCTGCGATACTGCCGTGACAGCTAGCTCGCGATACTTATGTAGGGGAGTGTTTCAGCGCAAGCGTGCGTCGCTTACCCCGCGCTGAATAGCTTCTTCCACCTCTCCGTGATGGGCAATGATTATCCGGCAAGATCGTTGGTTCATTGTAAATCGTTACATGTAGGTTGAAAATTCTCTCGGTCGGATGATTGAGTGGACACACGCCGCGGATTTGCCGCGGATCCACGCGATCGCGGCATGAACGGAATCGAAATATATATATACGCGTACATAAAAAAAAAACACCCTAATTTACCCGGAAAAAAGTCCTTCACATGCGGACAATTTCTATATCGAGTTGCACATCTCGTTATCTAATTATATCGTAATTGTTTAATAAAACATTCAAGTTTCAAACAAATGATCGAACATGTACGCGTTATGAGTTTAAAACTCTAAACGCGATGCAGACGCGTATGAAAAATGATTGACAAACGAGAAAAGTCTAAACGCGGCTGTTTAGACAAGAGAAATTTTACAAATGTTAACTGCACACACACGAGGTCACAATATTTCATGCGCGTCATGATATTGCGTAATTTCATAATTGCACATTGCGATTGTATATCGCACAAAAGACATATTATATAGCTATCTATTCCTCAAGGAAAACTAGCCTGAATATTAATATACGTATAGTTTCCTATTCAGTTTCTACTAGAGGAAATTGCGTGCGGAAACAGAAAACGCGAGTTTGCGAAAATATCACGCAAGCGTGTATTTCCTCTTCGTTCGTATGTATGAAGCTAAAAGGGTCATTTATCTTTATTGCTCGTTAAATGTAGAACAAAGATAGAGCAGCGCTTTTAGTACGAAAGAGAGAGAGAGAGAGAGTTATTCGAACTATTATCGTTTTGCGAAAAAATACATTCACAAGTGCACATGAAAGAAAAAACGCAATAATAAGAAATAAATCCGATTTTTCCGTAAGTAACACGAGTCCATTAAATTTACATTGGAGAAAAGAACACTTTTATAAAAAAACAAACATGAGACACACCATGAGACACAAGGGAAAAAAGAGAGAGAAAGAAAATAAAAAAAATAATTAATTTTATTTTAACCTTGCACGGAGATAAAATTTATTTTTTTATTATTGCGTGCGCTAATGCGATTTTCCACAGATTAGTATGGCGTGACCAATTTATATGGTAGCATGTTCGTTGCGGGGTCGAAAAATTGAAGTTTGCGCAACTGCTGCCGATCGCTTTAATGAACCCGTCAGGGTCACGCGGAAACGCTTCATTCTAATATGCATGCGGAGATGCACGCAGTTCCGCTGCTCTCCCGCGTGGTATATGATGTTACTTTGAAAAGAAGTTGGATACACAAAAGCGCTTTAGCATCGGTCTCGACACGATCTGTGATGCAATTTCTAAACCGCCAGTAATAATTAGCCTTTTTTTTTTTTTTTCTGTACAAATGCACCTCTTCTTGTCGAATGCGTAATTTCTACGTTTTATGTTTCTGCACATATTTTTGCGATCTTGTTTTTCCAACGCAAATCGTTAAAACTGGTAGAACTCTGTTCCCGTATCATCTCTGGTAATCCGATCTGTCTCTTTATTCTGATAAATTGACTTCTTTGAGGTCACACGTACATTGAATTATTTGTTAATTCGTGTTTTACGTCGCGCGCGCATTAACGCGTATATATATCGCCCCATGCACGCGGAGGAAATCCGTCATTCAGAGACCCCTCGGGTGATGGGAACACCGCCGAGCGAAACCTGTCCTAAATTATTATGTAATCGCGCGAGCACATCTCCAACACACATGCGAGAGCAACCTGGGGACGTGATTGGCGCAAATACGTGTGGCGCGATATGCGTTCGCAATTTCAGGTAATAATATAGATAGGATATCATCAATCCAGGTATCATCCGTCAGTCAACTTTTTCAAAACTACAAAGATATAAAAAGAAATCTGACCGTGGTTGCATAGCGCATCATACATTGAAAAGCGACTCGTGCGGCTACTAAAAAGATAATTTTTTAAACGTGTTTTTTAAACGTTGACAAAAATATATGTATATAATTCACAAATGTATGTAAGTTACATTTCTTCGACGGACTCGTTAATTTATGCTTTCGAAATTATGCCGGTGGCAATGTGCGAGAAAACAGATCGTACACGGAGCTCAATTAATATTCAACTATAAGAGACATAATAAAAAGCTGGGGGTGCGAAATACTTTCAAAGGGTAAATTAACATACATTATAATTCGGAGTAAATTATAATAAAAATTTAATTGAAATGATTCAACGCGCAGAACTTGAGGAACTGCATGTGTACTCGAACCCATGCGGACTCGGGAAGAACTGCATGTACGTTACACAGAGTGTCAGAAATTGTTTTGACACAGGGTAGGTGCGTGTACAAAATCATATGATTTTCAAAAAATTGATAAACAGATATCGTCTGATAGAGAAAAATCATGCCGCACGCTGCGTTCAGTAAATTGCGAAGTAAACAATTTTTCTTTGCAACTGAAAATCGCGTAATTTTGTACACGCGTGTACAGAGTCCGGCCGATCGCTTTTCGCTCGTATTAATTAATTAATATCTTAATAACTATTGCGAATTTTGCAAAATGCTACACGACTCTTCTATTCCGATTGACCCAATCTACCCTTTCACATTTTTTTCACTCAAAAAGTTTGAGAGACGCCCTGTATTACGTCCACTACTGCATTTCAAGAAGTACATTAACGAAATTCCACCGATACGATAATGTGTTATCGTGCGTGAGCCCATGCACTAGATAAGTTCAATTAGAATCATTTGAGCCATCAACGTTGTCCATTATTCTTTTGAGATATAATCCGGAGCTATCTAGTTCTCCTCTCACGCATAATGACGACACTCATTGCCAGTGATTTTATATGGAACGCGATTACAACTAAACGAAAGATAAAGACTAAAAAATTCGATGTCAAAAAAGAAAAACTGAACTGAAATATTTGATCTACAGATGTGGAGGAGAATATCACTCTGTGAGTGATTTTTAGCGTTCTCTTTCGAATCTGATTTTTTTTTTCAGCGAACTTCGTTAATCTGTGCTTTCGAAATGATGCCGATGGCGACGTGTGAGAAAAGATGCAGTTCGTTTTGTAAATAACATGACGCAACTTCACGATTTCTTGCTTCTGACGTTAAAATTTAAGAGAACGATCACAATTTTTATTTTTGAGAAAGAAATCGAAGATTAAAAGGCACAAAATATACACATTACGCATGTACACAAATTTGCGCAATATTTAATAATATGTATATTTCGTTTATTGGTAGAAATCAATGCAAACTGACAAATACATGGTAATCGGTAAAACGTTTTTTTTATAAATAGCATCATCTTCTCAGATGCTACTTCCTTCATCATATTTTGAATTATACAATAATTCATTTACACGTAGTAAAATTAGAAAATAAACAATTAATGGCAATTAATGAGTGTATAAGTCAAATTAATGAGCAATTAATTATAAATTATTCACACACATTCGGAGGATTACGAGAGGAATCTTTGAATTTCTTTAACATCTCGTGCTATGCACTTGGATCGTTCGATAATGACAAAAATTTACTTAATATCAACGGTAACACTTTTTTTTCCTACAAGTAAAAGCGAACGATTCGAGTGAACATTACGCAACTGACTTGTTTGTATCTTTCTAAAATAGTTGTATATATGTTTGTTGCATCGTTATAACATGTGCGCATGTGCAGAGATCTCTCTTCGAAAAAAAAAAAACGCATACATCTTCAAACATGAGAAGCAAATATTTTCTTGCACTTTTTTTATTTTATTTATATATAAATTAGCTAAACAAAGTACACATCATGTCTTTTTTCAATATTACTATATAAAAGGTCAAATGTGTGTGAAAAGTGTGAAAGACAGAATATATTTTCGTTTATATATATATATAAGTCTAGAGCTAAACCAAAGTGCACGTTTCAAAGAAAAAAGTTGTCCCTCGGGACTGTATAATAATTACGGATACAAATTCACACACATAATATATTAAGTTTTACAATATTTGATGTAGTTTGTTTGTTTGGTTTTTTTTTCATATATATACTTTATATAGCTAAAAAATAATTTACTAGAATATTACCCCGATTTACTTTTGATAGTAGACTCGCGTATTGTAAGCAATTACAATACGTATCCTCTCCCTTTTTTCCCCTGATTACTAAATATTTAAAAAATATTGTACATTATGTGTGTATGGAGCTACTAAATTATCTAATTGTGAGAACAATAAAAATATTTGCCAAAGTTTTGCGTACCACGCAAATGTATGAAGAATTATACAAAGAGTGTTTCTCGAGCATTGTGTTTGCGAGCCGCTTATAGTTCGATAAGTTTATTTCAACTACATCTCGACTTCGGACTTGAGCGTTGTTTACGTCCACGAGAATTGGCGGCCTTCTTATCTGATGCTACCACATTGTCTCTCCGTTCGCTCTTAAGTGTGCTCATTTTTTTTTTTTTTTTTTTTCTGCTTTGTTTTCCTCGCGTTCAAAAGCGCTTAAAAATAAAACAAGACCTCCGTCTTCTTATTGCTAGCTGCATTGGCCACTGTTTGGTTGAGTTCTCCGGAGAATCACCGAACTATAAGCGATCGTCAGTGTGTACATACATAATTTTCTCACATTTCTGCGTTCAGCAAAACACACTCTTTACTGGTTATGAATATATTATAGAATATAATAATTATTCACACATATATTATAGAATATAATAATTATTCGGTAATTATTAAATAATGAAAATTCAATTTTCAACGTACATGCATGTAGGATAAATTATTTAAAAGATACACGTAAGATCACATTTCACATAAATGCAATTAAACAAGTGGCAAATCGAAACTAGAATTACTATTATGCCGCAAACTTTCGTCACTAAAAAATGTGTTTTGTGCCACGTCTTTCTGCCATTTGTATTTCGATTTTTGTTTTATCTCGAAGCACAATATTATTGGTCAACAGTCAATAAATGATATTGAATAGGGTAGTCCAACCAGCAGGAAGACACATTTAGCGCGTTATACACTGATATTTATAACTGTATTATGTCTTGCGATATAGAATATAATGGCAAATGTAAATCTACCGAAATTATACAAAATTGTATTGACTAATTGTAAGTATTCGCGTTTATTTCGCCTAGTGTATGTGTGTCATGTGTGTGATGTATGCTGAGAATATCCCAATCACACCTTACCGCGTAATGTGCTCTTGTCGCTATTTAAAAAATGGTACAATGATGGTACGAATACAACGAAACGAAATCGCTCGAAACAAACGTCAAATTCAAATTCTGACTTAAACAAGTACGTCGCAACAAATCATTAATTTGTTGAATTAAATTATGCTGAGGGAAGAACAATGTAAATTTACACTTAAGATAAGATTAAGTCAGAAAGAGTTGAAAAGACGAAGAGAAAAGAGACTTCCTTAGTGACACACTTTCAGTAAAACGCTTCAGCCGGTTTATGCGGTCCGTTGAATGATGTGAATTCCGCTATCTGTGTGTACGGGCGAGGACAGCTCGCCGATTTTGAGAGCGAAAGCCGCTTGTTCAAATGGTTTTTGCATCGCGCCCCGACCAAAGGGTCCGAGGTCGCCGCCGCGTTTCGCTGAACTGCAGTCGCTATATTTCGAGGCAAGCTCGGCAAATGTCGCTTTGCCAGATGCAATTTGTTCTCTATAAGCTGTTAAGTAAAAAGAGATATCTTTTGTTTATTGTGCCACACAAGCAAAATAATATTCTGCGCACGAACACAATATAGTTATTATATAGATATTAGAAAAATATCAACGTATTTAATATAATAATATTTAATATAGTAATATTTACATTTAATCAGGTCAAGAGCTTCTTCTTTCGACCTAGTAATATTCTCTTCCCGCCAGGACGAAGGTCGTCGAGATCCTGAATGTTTCACAAGTAGATGTGAACATTGCACTTCTTCTGGACCATCTACTTTACCGTTGCTTGATCGATCTGCAGGTTTGTCCGGTTTATCCCATTGACTTTCTTTAGTATAAATATTTAAATAATAATGCTGACCTGCAATAATTTCATCTATTTAAGTCGGGAATACAAACACAAAGCTTTCTTTAGTATGATTTACATTAATGTAGGGTTAGTAAGCAAAATGTTTTAAATCTCTTTGACTTTTAAACATTAAATATTTAATATATTAAACAAATTTCTTATAAAATATACATGTGTATAATAACTTTGGAAATTTTTGTAAAATAGTGAAAATAACAATGCATCACTTTTTTATAAAACAATTTTAGACTGGAACAATGTAAAAGAAATGTAAAATGTTTCGAGACATCTTGCTCACATAAGAATCAACAGACAGAACAATAATAATGTTCTGTCTGTTGTGTTTTGCAAAGAGATGTTTGCGTGTGTGATCTGTACAATTTTTCACAGACAAAACTTTGACATAATGCCACCAATAAAACGCGATTGCAGTAGCCGACCTTAGCGCGCATCTAGTGACTTGTTTTTTTTTTATTTTTTATTTTTATTGAATAATTCGACGAAGGAAACAAAAGTCTGCGTCGAAGGCGCGACGAGCAAATCTCGATCAAACGAACTTCAGCTGTACAATTGATCGGAGTTGAAGTGTCGGAAAAATGCCGGTCATGCATGTAATCTCGCCGGCTTATAATTTTGCCGGCGATAAGCGCGACAGTGAGCTCGCGAAACAATTGTTTTTTGACATACCGGTCGACCTGCTGAGGCGTTTTTCCCAACCTGCTGGTAGTTCTTCGTCCGCCATTGCCGTTGAGAGTATTTTCGGAGTATTTTGCTCCTTGAGCGACTCTCACGTCAAACGCTGGCTGCCTCCCGTCTCTCCCACTCGTCTCCATCGCGATGAACATTGTGCCGCCTGCCGCGCCCTCGGTACATACACCTTTCGTAGTTACATTCCGCGACGTACGATTTCGGGAGATCATAACCCCACATTCTGGCTGGTCGTGTTTCTCTATTGCTGGCAAGTGTGACAATAAAGTGACATTGACAGATGTATATCGAAATACGTATTTAAAATCTATAGTATATGTCACGTGAACGTCGTGAACTGTGCATCCCCAATACTGCCAGGAGCGAGGGTGAGAGTTTTGTCGGACGTCAAGCTGAGAGGTTATCAAGCTGATCCTATACCAAATTTTCTTCACGTACACGTGCATACAAGTGCTCTGTACATGAAATCTTTGTGTATTCTGCGATATAAACTGACAACATGACATCAAGGACGCTTTTTTATTTGGGTGACACAGCACACAAATGGTGCGAAGGTTTTTCACAAAGTTTGTTTTTCTTATAGAAATATATGCGTTACACATTTTCTGTTTCTGTTAGTTCTTTAGTTTATAAATTTATCTTTTTACATAAATTTTCTTATCACTGTGTTCCTTCTTATTGTAAGAGTTTCTGTATTAGATTTTTTTATTATCCATCTGCTATAAAACATTTTATATTCATTTTAATGTTTATAGTTATAACTCCATGTTTCAGGAAGATAAAATTGTACTAAGAGAATTTTCTAATAAAATTTCAGTGTCTTTGGGACTGCGCAGCTATGCAGACCAAAATTGCAAACACTGCAGTACAGACAGATAAGAAGTCTGAGAAAGTTGTCATTTTCTCCCAAACAATCACAGACCCCTTTTCCCAATAGTGTTTGTGTTGAAACTGGAACTATACAGCCTGCAAGACTACTGAAACATCTTGGTTTTACAATTATGGTAAAGAAGTAACATAGTGTCTAAGTTCTTTATAGTCTTCTCTTATATAGATAAGTATAATTTTTACAAAGAGCTTTAAAATATAATAGGTTTTTTTTATATATATATAACATAAGTAAAAAATATCTACAAAACATATATAAGAACTTAAAACGAGAAAAAAATATTACACTTGAGTACAAAACATTTTTTCTATTTCTGTATCTTTTATATTTAAGAACCTTGTCTATAGTATTATAATTCATAAGTAGAATTCACATGTAATATGATATTTCATATGAATTTTTTCATAATACGAAATTGTCCCTAAATTGTTTCTTATGTACATGTTATTATTTGCAATTTTTAAGTGATCGCAAATAACCCTTTAACTAATTTGATCTTTGTTTTTGTTAGTTTAGCGGAGCCTCCATAGCGGGTGCTGCAATTTGGGAGTATGAACGTATCAGAAGCCAAACGTATAAAATGATACATCGGTTTAGGCAATTTCATAACAGTAATGTATGTAAGATAGTATTGAAAAAAGAAAAAAGAACATGTTAGAGATCATTTTCTGTACTTTAACGTATACAACAATGCATTGGTTAGCGAACAGGATGGAGAAGTAAAATGGAGGCATGGTGGAGAAACTTGACGGAAGGACAAAAAGTGTTTGCACCCATATGTTTTATAAACGTAGTCATATTCTTAGCCTGGCGAGTGCCGGCGTTACAGAAATCGATGGTGCGCTATTTTTGCGCCAATCCTGCATCTAGTAAGTGATATTATTGTCTCGAGCAACCGTTAAAGATATTTTTTGTTACTTCGAGCGTTAATTGAAAGTGATTCTGATGTAAGGTGTGTCATGCTGGCCTATGGTACTTTCCACCTTTTCGCACTACACTATATTCCATCTGGCTGCGAATATGTACGTGTTACATAGCTTTAGCACACTGGCTGTGTCGACACTCGGAAAGGAACAATTCTTGGCGCTTTATTTGTCAAGCGGAGTGGTGTCGAACTTTGCTAGTCACGTTTACAAAACCATGATCGGTACGCCATGTCTCTCCCTAGGAGCGGTAAGAGCCCAACATTTATATGCGTGTGAAAAAAGTTGAGAAAAAAAACCATTAATGAGAATCATTATCCTTTTAACGAATTTTTTCTATTTCAGTCAGGAGCGATCCTAGGCGTTCTTGGATTTATCTGTGCTCAATATCCTGACATACAACTCAATATTATTTTTCTTCCTATGTTGCCGTTTACAGGAGATATGGTATGCATACTTGGCAAATTTTTGATATATTGAATATTTTACTATATATAATATGTAGTGTATAAAAATAACAAATATATATATATATATATAGTAAACGGTGCAATTTATATGATATGTGAATTGTACATATTGCAATATTGTTCACTTAGGCAATCAAAGGAATAATGGTTTTGGATTGTCTTGGTTGTATCTTGGGATGGAAATATTTTGATCATGCTGCACATTTAGGCGGTGTATTATTCGGAATGTAAGTTGTTCCTTACATGGTAAATTATTTTAAAAAAATAGCGCGAGTTGTTTTACGTAATAAATATAAAAAATTGTAACCTTTTTTTCCGTTGAAAATTGCAGGTTTTGGCAAGCTTGGGGTAACGCTTATATTTGGCAAAAGCGGGAACCGCTTCTGACCTTTTGGCACGGCATTCGAGAACCTCGAAAATCGCAATGATATTTTTCAATTCTAGATTCTTGTTATACTATTCACACAGTGTATAAAATATTTTATGCATAAATTTTGTAAAACTATTATTACGCGCGCGAAAACGTGCGTGCAGAAACAAAATATAGATTCGTCTAACAAATTAATCTATTGTATACACTCTACACAGATATGCGTATATTATAATATGTATATTTTATTAGTTATATTTTTCATTTTTACATGCTGAAATATTTCCTCATCAATTCTTGTGAAAAAAACAATAACAAAAAACTATGTATATATAAAAGATATATTAAATATCATCTTTTATATAAAAGAATACAACTTTTATTATTCTTGTTGAAAAATGCAAGTTTTTTTCTTCCTCTTTTGTTTCTTTTTTTTTTTTTTCATCACTATCTTATCTTCAATGTCAACCCCATAATATTTTTAACGATAATAGTAATCTTACTTAATTTTTCAGATATTTTATGTGATGTTTGAAATGATCTTCAATAAATGTAGCTATGAAATAGTAACTGTGATCATAATCGTCTTGAAATCTGAGAGTGAGCGCTATACCATTGTTTTTCGCAGCATCTAACAGATTCTCTGGTAATAACTGACCTTGTTTCAAAAACTGGTCTTCTTTACCCTGAAATATACGAATTTTTGTTTTAGCATTGTAACGTGTTAAAAGTGAACAAATGAAAAAATCAGTTCCTATCAGTTATTAGTAAAGAAATAACGTAGAAAATTAAAAAACTTAACGAACCTGATCGATTAAAATGTCCAAGGGCGGACCGTTATATTTTTTCGCCAATTCTGTAGCGTCCCATTCTTTCCACGCAATGTTGTCTTCCAATCCTCCCAAATATCCTGAAAAGGCTTTCTTTCCCCATGGACACAAAATTGGATTACTTATAGGAGCGAAGGCCGATACTGTTCTGAATTGTCCAGGATTTTTAAAAGCGCATATTAGAGCACCGTGTCCTCCCATGCTAAATCAAAAGGAAAAAAGAAACATTTTGGAAATATTATCTCACATATTTTTACAATGAATTGTTTTTGTCGTACCTGTGACCCATTATTGATTGCCTATCTGGTAAAATTGGAAACTCTTTACTGATCAATGCTGGCAGTTCTTTGGTAACATAGCTGTACATCCTGTAATTTTTCTTCCACGGTTCGCGAGTAGCATCTACATAGAATCCCGCACCACTACCGAAGTCGTAACTGTCATCTTCGCCAGGAATATTCAATCCTCTTGGACTAGTATCAGGTATGACAAGAAGCACACCGTGTTCTGCAGCGTATTTCTGAGCTCCGGCCTTCTCACTGAAATTTGCTTCGGTACAAGTGAGACCAGACAACCAGTAGATTACTGGCACAGAATCTTCTTCAGCTTGAGGTGGTAAGTATACAGCAAATTTCATCTTGCATCCTAATTCTGTACTGTTGGACAACACTTTTGTTTAGTCATATAGAAAAACAACCATTTTTTTCAAGAAAATGCAAAGTTAAAAGAGCATTATCACATTGCGTAATAGTTACATGTAAGTATATTTTAGAGTTTAACTGTATTTTATTTACCTGTTGTGTGAATACACCGTCTGCCATCCTCCGAAAATTTTATTACTCTGCACATGTGTTAATTCAGACATCTGAAAATTATCACTTGATTTTCAATGTAGTATACCGGTGAGATATGTATATATTATTTACCAGAATATGTGCGACGTTAAGGTTAGAAAGCAGGAAATTATAACTTGGTTAGAAAAATATTTAAAAAAAAAACATGTCAAAAGTATAATAACAGTTTTATATTTATTTAGTACAAACTTCTCGAAAATACTTACTTTGTCTAAACTACGCAATATCTAAACACACATACGTATGTATGAGATGCTTGTAACCTTGCTTAAATGACCTCAACGTGTGTACTTTTTGCTCTAGATGTTGGATTTCACGGATATTGGTGTATTCTCATATACATGTGCTTGTCGCGTATACATATATACTGAAGTTACTTGATAACTATTATATGTGTACATTATCATGTTTATTACAGAAAGATAGAGAGCACAGAATACAGAGAAGAGTTATGTCTTGCATTGATTCTTCACGCCGCTATAAATCTTCTTAATCTTGTACATAATCGAATTTATTATTTCTTCTGCAACTGTTGCTTCTTGTGCGTAATAGATCGCTTTGATAAAATTACTTTTGTGGAATACGGATCGGACTTCGTGTGTTTTGACGCATTACTTGTTGCTGAAATGTAAAATATCAAAAATTTACAAATTGAAAAAAAAACTTTTAACTTAAAACTTAATTGTTCAAAATTAAACAATAAACAATGTATTTTTTTTACGCACGTACATTCTTCGAACCGTGGTTCTATCCTAATCACGCTGCCAATACTCTCCCTCGACGATGCGAAACCGCTTATGCGGCTTCCGCTTTTCACAGGCTGATCTACCGAAGCTGCGGAACTCTCGCCTGGACTGGCGGACGATCTTGTTGACGGAAGAAAACAAGGTAATTCGATATTTTTGGCCAGCAATAATTTCTTAACATACGCCTCAGCCTCCACGTGACGAATCGTGAACTCCGCGATATCCTGAAGAACTAACGCGTTCTTCTGCTGAAGCTCTCGCAGTTCCACCTCTCTCTGAGAAGCATTCAATTGATGAAAATCGTAAAAGAATGCGATCTAATCGCGGACGGGTATCATCGTACCTGTTGCAAGAGAATGATATCGTCCGTATTAGAGATATACAAATTTTGTATGTCCTTTTGCGCCTTATGAAGACTCTTGTCGGCTCTGGTTATCTTCTCCCTTTGCTCCACAGTCTGTTTCTCGATACCCGACAAGTAACGTTGCTTATTTTCCTTCTCTTCCTTTGCTCTCTCAATATCATCAAGCAGTTCGGTATAATCACCCTGCGCTTTCTGTTCAATAAAAAAATTGAACATATTAAATCTGTATTTTTCCTAACTTTATATTTTATCTCTTTTTATACAATTTTTTTTTATGACTAATCGAAAGCTGCTACGTGAAAACACCTGCAGTTCGTCGAACAATTCTTGCAGCTGCTTTTGCTTTCGCTGCAGGTCTTGTCGCGCGTTGTGCATCTGCTCGTCGAGCCTTTTCTGCGTTGCGTGCTCCGGTCCGTCCTGATCCACCATACTCAGACTGTCCCTGTATTTATCGTTGCACACGTTCACCACGCGCAACGTGTTCTCCATACTGAGTATTTCCTGTTCGGTACGACCGATAGTTTCATCCAGCTCATCACCTCGTTCCCGCAACATATATCGTTCCTGAGCGTTCTGTATCTTCAGGTACGCGGTGCTCATCGGCGCTCCGTCGGAAGTAGCGCTTAACATCGCGACAACGTTGTCGTATCGCGCCTGCAACTGCCGTATCCGAGCTTTTCTCTCGGAAATGGCAACGCGCAACTCCGAGCACTCGTTACCAACTATTCTCTTCTGCACGGCGAGCGCTTCCTTCTGCGCTGCGATCTCAGCTGTACGTTCCTTGAGCGCCTGCGAAGTAAAAAGTAAATTGAATGAAGATGCTTTCACGTGATGAAACGCGAAAAAATATCTCGGAAAATGGCTTACCGCTTCAAGATGAAGACGATACTTCTCCAGACCGTACACCTTGTCGCTCACATTCGAGGTCATTTGCTGAAGTTGCGACACCCGAAGACGCATTATATTCTCCTCCACTTGTCTGTCTTCGTTTCGGGACTGCGCAGCTTTCAATCGCTTCTCCCCTCCGTCCAACAATAACAATAAATCCTGCTTCTTATTTCGCAGCCGTTCGAGTTCGATGTTCTCACTCGACAAGCAAATAGACATCTTTCTTATGTCATGCTGAAAAGATAAAATAACGAGAAGGATATTTCCTTTAAGTAATTAAAAACTAATTGTATAAAGTGGAAAAAATATATATAAACAATAAATAGATTTTACTTCCAAACTGGCAATCTGGTGCTGTAGCAGCTTGGATGTGGCTAGTTTGTCGTTTAACGAAGCTTGCAACTCTTCAACTTTCTTTTGCTTTTTCTCAGCCTCGGTTGTGTCATGTACAACTCCTTTAATTCGCTCAAATCTCATCTCGCATTTGTAAACGTTGAACTTTACTTGATAGAGACTTTCTTTCCTTTCGTCCAAAAGTTTTGTCTCTTTTATTTGCAACTTGGCGAGCAGATCCAATTTTTTCTGCTCGCTTTGCATTTGCATTTGCACAATTTTTCTTTCGTTTTCCAATTCCAGGACCTTTGTCGAAGCGCGTAAGATCGAAGTTTGCAATCGACTTAATTCCTTGACAATCATAGACTTCTGTTTTTCGTCATGCTAAAAAGAGACAAAAACTCTCGTAATAAGTTATTATAACGTATTTCCTGTTAAAACTACTCTTATTGTTTTGAAAAGATTTGTTTTTCTGTCACTGATTTAAAATCGATTTTGCATAAGTACACATGAGCGTAGCGTACGTACTTCAACCATCTTTTCCAAGCGTTTTGTTCTCTCTTCGACGTTCAACTTCTGGCTCTCAATTTCTTCCAATGTCAACGTCAAATCGCCAATTCGCTTCTTGTAGTTATTTATCTTGTTGTATTTATTTTCAATTTCACTCTTCTTGCTCTTTGCATTAACCCGAACTTGCTGTATACGACGCGCCAAGTCCACTACTAATTTTTTCTGAATCTGAACCTATTTGGATGATTATAGACAATTAAATAAATAATTTAATCTATTGGGAAGAGAGTTTCTGATTTTTAATGAAACAAATATAAAATTTTAAATCTTTACTAATCGTCTGTATACATACCTCAAGGGTGTAATCACCAATTGCCTCTGTGACTTTGAGTTGGTTTTCTTGTAGCAATTGAAGTTGCTTTTCCGATTGTTTTATTGACTCTTCCAATTGTTTATTATTCACAACTTGATCCCGCAAAAACTTCTCCACCTCTTCCAAATTATTTTTTTTGTCCTTGCCAATTTCCCGCAATGTTTCGATTTCCTGTGCGATAACGTGTAATTTATTTTAATATGTCCAAACAGAGAAAAGTAAAAATCGTAGAAGACGTACTTTTAGGCAATTCTGTATGTCACTATCTCTCTGTTGTAGGATAGAAATGCTTTGCGTCCACTGATTTATCATTTGTTTGCGCTCTTTCAATGCTTCCATGTGGAATTTTGTAGTACGATCCAGAACAATTTCCATCTCTTGTATCTCGTCAACGGCTTTAACGACAGCTTGACGATAAGTCTCGAGTTCTGTGGCGAACTTCTGCCGTTCGTGTTCCAATTCCTGAACATCAAATCAATATTTCAAGCTGTCATACGCAGATATTGCGCGTTCGTTGTCGCAACTTACAATCGTACCTTGTATTTCTGTGTGTCCTGCTTCATGTAACTCTCTATCAGCTGATTGTCTTCATCTTTTTGCGCAATTTTCTCTTTCCATCTGCTCAAACTCTTCTCGTCGAACTTAACAGTTTGCTTCGCTTCCGTCAGCTTGTTTGCCATTCTGAACAGCTGGTTTTCCACATTCGACACTCTCTGATTTATCTCCGTCCATTCTTTTTCAAACTCACGCGCTTCTTGCCGCAAAGATGACTCCGTGTTGTTGCTCAGCCGATAAAAATGATCCTCCATCTCCAATTGAGCCAAATGTTCCGTGAGCAGCTTCTGATTAAAATCGTGCTGTACCGCTATGTCACCTGCGTGCTTTCTGATCATTTTTAATCGTTCCTCCAAGTTCTCAAGTTGCGCGTTCAAAGAAACCTTCTGCTTGGTCTTTTGGGCAATCTGTCCGTAAGATAAAACTATTTTGTATGTACTGTCTTATTGTTTCAATGTATGTAAATAATATAAATTTTAAGTTAAAAGCAACTTTGTGTAAACAGATATAAACAATATTGTTTAATTGTAAACAACAGCATGAAAGATAGAGAGAAAATAAACATTCGCAAAAGACAACTTTACTTCTTCTTGCAGACGTTTGTTCTCCTCATTAGCTATCGGAATTCGAAAACCGTCCTGCCACTCCGGTTTGTTTAAAATCATTTCGATAGCGCTCGTCGCCATGTCGAAGAGAAGGATAATATTTGTATCACTCAAATATATTCTGCGCCTATTTGCAACTCTTTTTTACGACATGCCGGCAAGATCCATGACGCATAATATCACGCCCATGTAAACAAAGTTAAAATAATCAATAAATAGCGCGCCACGTTGACTCTATTGTGAAACAGATTTTAGACGCGTTAAGGTTGGGCTTACACGTGACGTACGACTGAGAACGAACGTGAACATTCAAACTGACCAATCGCGTTTGGCGAAATTTATCGAAATTGGTTAATTCTGTTACGGTTGGTAATTGGCCAATGGGCCTTGAATCGAAGATGGTCTCTGAATTTCGTTCGTCGGATAGAAGTAGACGCGTATAGCCAATCGTTCGGTTGCTTTTTTGTGAGAGCAAATCGCTGATTGGCCACTCCGTTGTTTCACGCGGGTAACGGACAGCAACGCGTCCTGTGTACAAAAGTCATTAGGTGTCGGTTATTATGAGGGTTTTTACATGATGAGGTTTACTACTTGCTATATAGCCCTACTATTGATGCTTAGATGAGAACGCGGAATGAGTAATGGCGGAACTCTTGTGTATTGTTCTTACGCGTAGACTAAAATAATGAATATTTGTATCTTATCACGCACGTCTTGACACGTCAATTTCGCGTGAAGTTATGTGCCAGGTAAGAGATGTGTTTCTCTCACGCCGTCGATGTGAGACAGTGTTCGAAAAGTAAAACTGATAAACCTCGAAAACAAAAGTTTTCACGTTATTAGCAAAAGTTGGAATATAAGTAGCAAACCAAACTGCCTATCTATCGATATTCGTCGCGATACCATTGCTTATCTTCCATTGCAAATGGGAAAGATAAATAGATTTATCGTAGATTTATCCTACAGTATAAACAGGATAGAAGATATTTTTGATAACATTTTTGTGTGTTCCTTCCTCTTCTGTGAGTGATGTAAAAAAAAAAAAACAAAACAAATAAAAATAAAAGTAGACTATACACGTCAGATCGACGTGTGTACGTGTTACTTGTGCCTGACAAAGTAGCCGATTTTATTGTTCATCATGGTACACGGTATGATACCAAGTGCATTTGCATACAACTTTTGGGCCGAGAGGCCCGGAGGGGATGAATTCACAACGGTGACACTCACGTGCATGATGCCAAATGGTGTTGTCATACCATTTGATATAAATCGCAATGTTACCTTAGATCAGATCAAGGAGGTAAACATCTCAATATGTCTAAACATCTACTTATATTGTATATATAATGTGTACATTATTTATATTATTTGCATTGATATTATTTGTATTTATATTATTATGTATATATATATATAATACATGCATTTACTGTTGATTTACTAGGATCTTTGGGAGGAGGCTACTAAATATCCTCTTCACGGAACGCTAAAAGACGCATCCTCATATGTATTCTCGTGCATCAATTCGAATGCAGAGATAGAAGAATTACGAGATGAAACAAGACGTCTCTGTGATATAAAACCCTTTTGTTCAGTGTTAAAAGTTATAGAACGTGAAGGTATAAAAAGTGATAGGACTTTGGACTCCCAGATTGGTCTCTTGATTGGCAAAGGATTGCACGAGTTTGTTGCTCTGAAAAATTCCGAGGTCAACGATTTTAGATGGAAAATGAGACTTTTGGGAGACGAGGTAGCATTAAGTAGACAAAAAAGGTCTTGGACAGAAAAAGTGCAGTATCAGTTTCCTTCGAGAATAGCACCGACACCTACCATACCTAAAAATATTGAAAGTCGTTTGGTTCATGGGAATATTGTCTTAGTTACTAAAATCGAGAACTCAGAGGTAAGATAAAATAATAATAAAATGGAACGTTGCGTTAAAAATTCTAATAAAAATAAAAAAAAAGTGTCACATATCACTTTTTTAATTTCAGGCAACATTTACTTTTCAAATAATGCACACCACCACGCCATTCGAATTACTTGAGATGATTCTGAACAAAAGGGCAAACACTTTTAATACTCGTGGTGATCCTAATGACTTTACGCTTAAGATTTGCGGGCAAGAAGAGTATTTGATTGGCGATAAGATCCCGCTCATACAATTTAGTTACATTCAAGACTGCTTAGCAAAGGACGTTATGCCGACACTGGTCACACTCAGCAAACAGAGAGTGCCCGTGGACCAAGATAGCACCTACGAGAATCCAGACGTGGATACTTTGCAGCGCACGAAACCGTCGTCGTCTACGTTAACGTTACGTAAAAAAGGAAAATGTATTTCGGCTTGGAAAATCGAAGAATCATTCTATTTCACGGTGAATGGAATTTCTCGACTCAACTGTGATGCTATTCATCGTACTGTAGAGGTATGTTTTAATTTTTTTGTTGTTTTTTGTTTTTTTAGGAAAGAAATCTCAAACACTGAAACTTTATAATTGTTTTCTTTTTGTCTTTACAGATCGGATTGCAAGCCGGTCTTTTTCACGGTGGAAAATCTCTCTGTGAAAGTCAGAAAACCAAAGAAATCTTCGTAAGTCACGAGGGTAGTTGCGAATGGGAAGAAATTCTTAAATTTGACATTAAAGTTAGAGATATACCCCGCATGGCACGGTTGTGCTTCGTGTTGTACGAAATAAGCAAAACCGCGAAAGGCTTGAAGAGCAGAAAATTACTCAGAGATTCGAAACAGGAATTCTTCATAAATCCTTTGTGCTGGGCGAACACGACGATATACGATTTTAAGTCCCAGTTGAAAACGGGTGCTATGACGTTGTATACATGGACGTATGCAGAAGATATACAAAATGACGATCTGCTTCATCCTCTCGGGACAGTTGTCTCTAATCCCCATATAGATAGAGCAGCTGCTCTCATGTTAACGTTTCCAAAGTAACTATCTGTCTTTTCTTTTTTCAAACTACAAGGTAAGGGCACAAATTGTTCGCGTCATTACATCGCGTCTGTTTGTCGTATTTTGTAGTTACGGAAAGGATCAATGTGTTCTTTACCCTACGCCGGAAAAAATGGTTGAGTATGCTCAAACATTGCGGGAACAATCTGACGAGCACTCGATGGAAGTGAATTACGAGTCTTGCGTCAACCAACAACAACTAGAGCAATTAAGATTACTGGCCGATCGGGACCCGCTGCACGAATTACACGAGCAGGAGAAGAAAACTATGTGGACATTAAGGCATCACTGTCTCCGTGAGATTCCGACGCTCTTAGCCAAGTTATTACAATGCGTCGAATGGAACGATCTTAAGTAAGAGAGACGCTGACTGATCAATTGTCTACAAATTGTGTGAGAAAGCTCACAAATTTTTAAAATCACGATTTTGCGAACGTTTTGTAGAGAAGTCGCGGAAGCTACGGCGCTTATACAACAATGGCCAAAATTACCGGTGGAAAAGGCTCTGGAATTGTTGGATTACGCTTACGCCGATCAGAACGTCAGAAATTTTGCGGTTCGCTGTTTGCGAGATGTCACCGACGACGATCTCAGTCTCTACTTGCTGCAGCTCACTCAAGCTTTGAAACACGAGAATTATTTGGCGTGCCCTTTGACGGAATTTCTATTGAAACGAGCACTTAATAACCAAAGGATAGGACATTTTTTATTTTGGCATCTTAGGTCAGTATTAACAGTAGTTTTGTGCGAGAAACTCGTTCATTATACTCAAAGTAATAATACTGTTTTTTTTTTTTCATTGCTTGATTTTCTCGAAAATCTGTTATCAGGTCGGAAATGCAAGTCGGCGCGGTATCCGTGCGCTTTGGTCTCATACTAGAGGCATACTGCAGAGGAAGTCAACAACACATGCGATCGTTGTTCAAACAGATGAAGTGTCTGGACAAATTGAAGAGCGTCTCGGAACAAGTAAAGCAAAAGAAGGACCGCAAGGCGGCTCTTCAGGGCTTTCAGGATTTTATTCAGGAACCGCATTGCGAGGAGGCGATATCCGACGTTCTCAATCCTCTCGATCCGAGTTTCAGGTGGAAACGTATTAAGTAAGCGGACCTTTTTCACTCATTACGCATTGTTCACGCTTAGGGTAGAAGCACAGACTTTCGCATAACACATGAGACGTAAGAAAATCAGACCAATTTTCTCTTTCTAATTCTCTTGTGTCTTGTGCGTTGTGCATTGCGCAAACGTCTGAGCTTTGGTCTTTATTTTTCTTGTTTTCTCAATCCTTCGCTTGGTTTTTGTCAGGTTGGAAAAGTGCCGCGTGATGGACAGCAAGATGCGACCGCTTTGGTTGGTGTTTGAGAACTGCGATCCTTTCGCGGATGACATTTACTTGATTCTCAAGCACGGAGACGACTTGAGACAAGACATGTTGACGCTTCAGATGTTACGCATCATGGACAAAATCTGGAAGAAAGAGGGCTTGGATTTACGCATGAATCCGTACGGTTGCATATCCACGGAAAATAGGGTCGGGATGATAGAGGTGGTGTTGAACGCGGAAACCATCGCGAACATTCAGAAGGAGAAAGGAACGTTTTCCGCAACAGCGGCTTTCAGGTGAGGTATTCTGGTATCATACGAGATGTGTTAAAACGACGAATCAACGGACTTTCTTATCGCTTTCATTTTTTCTTCTCTCGCTTTGTAGAAGAGGCTCTTTACTGGCTTGGCTGAAGGATCACAATCACACGGAAGCGGCGTTGAACAAGGCCATTGAGGAATTTACTTTGAGCTGCGCGGGTTACTGCGTCGCCACGTACGTTCTAGGAATAGCCGATAGACACTCCGACAATATAATGGTCAAGAAGACTGGGCAACTGTTTCACGTGGATTTCGGCCACATTTTGGGCCACTTCAAGGAGAAATTCGGATTCAGACGCGAACGAGTGCCCTTCGTTCTGACCAACGACTTCGTGCACGTTATAAACAAGGGCCAAACGAAGAAGGGACACGCTGCCGAATTTCAGAGATTTCAGAGTCACTGCGAACAAGCGTTCTTAGTTTTGCGTCAGCACGGTGGACTCATATTGTCACTATTCGCCATGATGATATCCACGGGACTGCCTGAACTTTCGTCAGAGAAAGATTTAAATTATCTTAGAGATACCTTGGTACGTACCAATCGCCACACATTGGGTGGTTGCATAATTTAGAAAAGAAGAGAAAATGTAAACTTGTACTTAAATGTATTCGATTCCGATGTCCGCAGGTTTTGGAAATGTCCGAGAGCGAGGCGCAAAAGCATTTTAGAAGTAAATTCGACGAGGCTCTCTGTAACTCATGGAAAACGTCGTTGAATTGGGCGTCGCACAACATGTCTAAAAACAATAAGACTACTTGAATAGCGACAATCGTGCGGCGTGATAAGTCTGACACACACCTAAGAATGCGGTCACGATGTTATCTAGAACAATGTGCGTCGTTAAAGGTAATAACGCTTTCCGACAGCACTCGACAAACACGTCGCGGGTGGCTGCTCGCCTGTTAATTGCGAAGATTGGAGAGCCGTCGTTCTCGCGCTGTTAGCGTCGTCCTCGTTGGTGCCGAAAATCTTGGACTGTGCGGTTCGGCTGCGTAACCAGTGTAGAATTGAGACTGTATAAAGAAACAAAAAACAGAGCGATCGTTGCTACTAATATAACGGACTTGTACTATTTTACAAAGTGATTCCCAATCGAATCAAATATTAGTCTTGTACATTTTTAGAAAAGTATCCCTGCGCAACACACAAAAGCGAGAACGAAATGCCTACGTTCGGTACGACAATTAGTACATTCTTTCACGTACGGAACGTAAGGTACATATCATAGAACAAGATTTTTTCTTAAGTTTCGTTTAGATTAAATACTTATTTTGATCGTCTGACTGATCAATAATTTCTAACTTAACTCTTAAGTCGCGCGAAAAGGTTTCGTCCTTTGAAACTTATTTAATCGCGCGTGTTCGGTCGAACGGATCAAATCCTCGTACGCGATTAGATGTCGGTCTGTCGAAGGCGTCGTCCATCACAATATTCCGAAATCCTGTGATGTGACGCGCAAATATTGCTCACAAACAATAAGTTGCAAGGAATCCTTTTTATATTGTTGCTCTTATTGAGTCGAGAAAGACCGATTCGAAATGTAATAATGCTACAATGATTATACACAAATATGGAGACGTTTGTTATATTTACTTTATTAATAGAGGAAATGTAATAAATCTGAAAGAACATGAGCGACGTTATTTAATTTAACACAAACGAAAAAAAGAAAAAAGAAAAGCTTGATGTGGATTGTGTTTCGATGACGAATGGCCAACGGTTTGTTCCGCGCCGTTTGCAATGACAGTGTGATAGCCCAAAGCAATATCTATTTTACAAAACTGCACACAGACACACACACACACACACAGACAAAGACACAGACACACAGCACCGGCAAAAGTATTTTGAATGGTATAAAGTAGAAAAAAAAAGTATATGCGATGCGATCGGCCGATGGGGCGGCGATCAAAAAATTAAATATTGAAAAAATATTTCCTTTATAAATATACAACCGCGTGGAAATCTGTAAATTAAGTGCACTGATTTTTATATAGGTAGTTCACTGCCGACTAATGATATTTTTCTTACACGACGTATATATATAAAATATATATATATATTATATATATATATATATACTTATATATACATTTCTGCGTCTGACAATTTACTCTTTTCTATTAAAGAGAAACAAAAAATCATTTTGCGTTGGTGGTCAGGAAATAAAATTTCCCTAATTCACACACATATATATATATATGTATATTATTGCGTGATATATCACACATATTCGAAAAAGACATACATGTATGTATAATATACATATATGTATCTGGAAGTAAAACAAAAAAGAAATCACACGGTCTGTGCGAGAGATATATTTTTTGACGAGTATAAATTTACCCTACAAATCTTGTACTAGTACTAAAAATAGTTTTTCTGTTTCTTTTTAATTTCAAACAATCTCGCATACATATATTTCAACGCTGTTGTTTTCATGATGTATCACAAATCTCTATATACTACGCTACGCTTTCTCGAAATGGCTCTAAAAACGCAACACGATCGTGTGCGCGCGCTCTTTACTATGTAAGATAAGATAATGATCTCTAATACTCTAGGTAAAAATAAATAATTTTTCGCAGACGATTTGCGTCGAGACGCCGCACATTTTTTTTTTTTTTTTTTTTGGTTTTTTTTTCTACGTCGCATTTGTCGAGTTCAATGAGAAACTTTATGTACACGCACGCACACATACACATAAAAAATACATATAATACACACGTGTGTATGTATAAATAAATATAACTTATTAATAATTTTATTTATTTTTTTTTTTTTTTTTCAATTATATTGCTTTTAATGTTTTGTGAATGGATTTGCGCGAGAGAGACCCCACCAGGGGAGCACAGATAGGGCTTGCCAATGCATACGCAATGGGAAACCAATGGAAGGAGGGGGAGCGTTTGCGTCTCCGACCGATTTATATCGTGTACGTTCTCGCGACGTACACAGGTGTATACGCATCCGCGATTCCGTAACTTCGGCGAAAAGGACTTCTTGCTTTCCGAGTGATCTCTACTTGAGCGTGGTTTGTGCTAAATATATATATATAATTAAATTATTTTACGCGGCGAATAAATCCAAACGCGTTTCGTTTTCTTCTCTCTCGGAGAAAAATAATTCTTTTATACACACACGTACATATTTGTCGTCTCTCAATAACAATTAGAATATGTAATTTTGTACGACGTGCGTAAGTCTGTATTGGTCTGTTGTAAATAAAACCGATCTCTCTTTCTCTCTCTCTTAAACTCTCCTTGCACTCTCACTCAATTGCGAATCATCTCTCTGAGGAATCGCGCGCTGCGGCGAAGCGTTTAACACGCTCGTAATTGGATTAGGAGACCGAAAGTCTCTGTGTCGGTGCGCCTCATCGAAAAGGGGTAGAGACGAAGTTGCGAAGACAAGTAAGAAAAACGAGGAGCAAAAATAAAAGAAAATGACGGCTACCGAGGAAACGGAGCCGTTGATACCATCAACGCCGACAACTTCCACCAGTAGCAAAATTCACAGAGTCACCTATCACACGATTTCCACTGTGAGTATGAGCGAAATAACGTGCCCACAAGTGTCGCGAGCTTTGCGAACAAATATTTAAAAACGAAAAGATATTGTTTCTTTTTTTTTTCAAATAAAAGTTTATATCATTCGCATTGAAGTGAAGGTGAAAAAAAAAAAGAAACTATTCTTACGATCGTTGTAGGATGAGAGGAACGCGTCGCACGATCCGAGTCCGGAGACCTCCTTCAGTTTAAAACCGATTACGAACAATGTGAACTTCGATCACGAGATTTACAACAACAGAATCACGTACACGTGGAGCGACGTGAACGTTTACTACAGCACGAAAACCGACAGGATATGGGATCGGTTGATGTTCAGGCCCAGAAAATCCGTCGCCCAAAAACACATACTAAAAGATGGTAAAAAGACCGAAGAACCGTAAAGTTTTCTTTAAATCGTCACAGAGTTTCGCAAAAACTCTGCACACTCTGTTATATTTATTTATTTACTAAGGATTTTACTAAGAATTTTTAAGTAACAAAAAAAAACTACACAAAGTAATGACAGCCGAATGGCAAATTTATGAAGAAGGTACATGTAAGTGCGATGTCACGACATTTTTCTCGGACGAAATATAATTTTTTAGTACGCGGAGTGGCGTATTCGGGCGAGTTGCTCGTAATTATGGGCGCGTCGGGCGCGGGCAAGACAACTCTGTTGAACGCGCTGACGTTTCGTTCGACACGCGGGGTATCCGTGTCCGGTGTGATGGCAGCCAACGGCCAGAGAGTAACAGCAGGTGTCCTTACCTCGAGGATGGCCTACGTGCAGCAGGACGACCTGTTCTTCGCCACGCTGACCGTGGTGGAACACCTGATGTTTCAAGCGGCGGTGCGAATGGACCGGCACATACCTCACGCACAAAGGATCAAGAGAGTGAACGAGGTCATCAACGAGGTATTTCGATGATCGCACTGCCGAATAGAATACGTACGAACGAGCGCTAAATATCTGCAAAATAACTGACTATCCAGTATTGAATACATGAATTTTAACTGCAAAAGTTTTTCTTTTTTTATACAAAAACTGATCTTGTATTTGTATTTTTACTGACTTCACAAGTACGTATTTTGTAAATTTGTTTGTCACACACACACACACAAATATTTTTGTACAATTCTTATGAATATTCTATTTCGAAAACAGCTCGCTCTTACCAAGTGTCGAAATACCACAATCGGTGTACCCGGTAAAGTAAAAGGTCTTTCGGGAGGCGAGATGAAGAGACTGTCCTTCGCCTCCGAGGTTCTGACCGATCCCCCGTTGATGTTCTGCGACGAACCGACGTCCGGTCTGGATTCCTTTATGGCCCATCAGGTCATTTCCATCCTAAAAACATTGGCGAGTGAGTGTGCGTGAACGAATAAGAAAAAAAGAAAAAATCTTGCGAAAATTATTTGGCAAGTTGCAGGGTTAACACAAACTTTGAACGATTTCGATAGAACGTGGTAAAACAATCGTTGCTACTTTGCATCAACCCTCGTCGGAGCTGTTCGCTTTGTTCGACAAAATTTTATTGATGGCCGAAGGAAGAGTCGCTTTCATGGGTACAGCCGCGCAAGCTTGTTCTTTTTTCAAGTCGTAAGTTTTCCGGCAAACAAAGTATTTACTTCAAAATTTCACATTTCTTAGAAATTGTTTTTTTTTTTAATATTATATAAAGCTGCAAAAAAAACATCTCACAAATCCTCGTTATTGGAAAAAAGTTTTTAACGTGCGTATTTATTGGAAAATCAGAAACGTTAATGGAAAAAAATAAAAAGAAAAATCTACACACAGATACCAAATACACAGTTTGAAACTAAATAATCGTTATCGTCTCACCGTCGTTGTTTACGACATTTGATCTATCGTAGGCTCGGTGCTGCGTGCCCTAGTAACTACAATCCCGCGGATTACTTCATACAAATGCTGGCGGTTGTGCCGGGACGCGAGGTGATCTGTAGACACGCGATTAAAACGACATGCGACACCTTTCAAAGAAGCGAATACGGCATGAAGATCGCCTTGGAAGTCATGGTCCACGGCGAGTTCGAGGATTCTCTCAAACACTCGAAAAATTCCGATCGATCGCCCTACAAAGCAAGCTGGTGCGAGCAATTCCGCGCCGTTCTGTGGCGATCCTGGCTCTCGGTGATCAAGGAACCTCTGCTTATCAAAGTTCGCTTCCTGCAAACTATCGTGCGTGTCAATTGCAATTCTATTTTTTGTTTCACTGTTATGCAAAATGAGAGAAAAATCTTTTCCGTTCCATTTGTAAAACTGGCTGAAAGATGACAGCCATTTATGTAATCGATTTTAAATGACATTTATGTTTTTTTATTTTCACTATTGAATTATTCTCTTTTTCAAGAAGAATGTTTTAATTTCTTTACCTTCTTTTTTGAATTGTCTTCATTATTGCTCTTCATTTCTTCATTCGATAATAAGAAAGAGACGTAACGGAAGACGGTCTCGCGAGAGAGAACTAATTTGAATTTTCCGTCGCAGATGGTCTCGCTGTTGATCGGCGTCATTTACTTCGGCCAGCAAATGGATCAGGACGGCGCGATGAACATCAACGGCGCCCTGTTCATCTTTCTCACCAACATGACCTTCCAGAACGTATTTGCGGTTATTAACGTGAGACGCGACGCGCACATTAAAAAATCAAGTCGAGTCACAGTAAAATTTTGATTCTACATTAAAATTTTCGTGTTGTGCGCACAGGTGTTTTGCGCCGAATTACCGATATTCCTTCGCGAGCACAGAAACGGCATGTATCGCACGGACGTTTACTTCATCTGCAAAACGCTGGCGGAAGCGCCGATATTTCTGGCGATACCGCTGCTCTTCACCGCCATCGCTTACCCCATGGTCGGTCTCTATCCCGATGTGAAGCACTTCTTCATCGCTGCTGGGATAGTGGCGCTCGTAGCCAACGTATCGACTTCGTTCGGTAATTTAACAATTTTTAAGAAATATCACGACAGTTTCTTCAAACAACATCCTCTTCGTCGATTCAATCGACTTGTTTTATTTCTCACAGGATATCTAATATCGTGCATCAGCAACGGTGTGGCGATGGCTCTTTCCGTGGGTCCTCCAGTGATAATACCGTTTCTGCTTTTCGGCGGCTTCTTCCTAAACACAGCGTGAGTATGTTTTAAAAAGACGATCTTGTACAAGATATCATCTATATAAGAAAGAGAATCTGCTTACGAAAATAAAAATAAATGACACGTCGCATTGTGTACGACAGATCTGTGCCATCCTACTTCAAGTGGTTCTCCTACTTATCCTGGTTTCGTTACGGCAACGAGGCGCTCCTGATCAATCAGTGGTCGGAGATCGACTTCATAGCGTGCACCAGAAACAACGTGTCGTGTCCGAGATCAGGACTCACGATCCTCCAAACGTACAATTTCAGAAAGGAGAATTTCCTGATGGATATTGTCTGCCTGTTCGCGCTCATCTTAGCATTTCGTTTCCTGGCGTTTCTCGCGCTACTGTCGAAGACTCGCCTCTCCAAGTAACATTCACCGCAAGCAATATCATCATCATCTGGTCATTCATTCGTCATCCTACGAATGAAGACAGCGTTTTGTGAGAACCACAGGTTGTTCTTCTCACGCGCTTGTGTAAAACGTAGTTTTCAAAAAATAAAGAAATCTTCGTCAAAACGTTGTATTCCCTCCTCTTCGTTTTTCATCAATAAAGCGCATAAAAAACCTAGCGGGTCATTAAGACTCAGTTTGTCAAGTTTCTGAATGATCCAATATCTATACAATACGTATTAAAAAAAAAAAAAAATGTTACAAAAATCTACAACCGCAGATTTGGATTCTCTGCAAGCGTGAGAATCGTTATAAGATCTTAAGATAATTCATACACACACACACACGTACACACACATGAATCTCATATATCGCGCGCCGACCGCAAAAAATCGCGCAATAAGAAAAAAATGTGCCCCGAACGGAACACAACGCACCGCACGTACTTACGTACACCTACGTTGTTTCCTATATCGGGGTTTACGTCTCTCTTTTTCGTTGACATCTAGATATTATTACAAACCGGTTGCCATGTATACCGTGCGACCGCGCGCAATACACACGTATTAAGAAACAAATCTTGGAAGACATTTGGAGATCGTACACTTGGTACCGTTAAATATGCCTTTGCGCATAAACTTGTTTTTCTATAGATACGTGCACACGTACACTCGGTTGTTCAGACAATTCGTTCGCATCCTGTCTTGGGAACTTGGGGGTTCTCCAAGAAAGAGGGTAACATAAAAACGAACAAGTAGATGAAAAGTAGATTCGAGATGTCGAGAATCGGCCGATTTCACACGAGAAGACATCGATGATGGAAAAACCATTGAGCGTGCGCATATAATATTTCGTAACCCGTGCTCGTTGCGATTAGATACAACGATATACGATTAATTCCTATGGCGAAATAAGATCGGCTTGAACTCTCTCGCCACATGTCTGTCTCGCTTGACGTACATATAAGGTTTCGGTTTTCAATTACCGCACGAGTCGCGAACGTTTCCTTGCGACGCGAAGGGGTCATTTTTCGGATACGCGAGTGAAAAAAACCTTGAGACTTACGCATGCGACACACAGATATAATTCTCATTTGCGCGAGTACAAGTTACGCAGATTCAGCGCCAGTTTTGCAAAACAGTTATATGTAATGTTTACTGAATCTTATTTTTATCTTATCGTAATCATCGTAGAAAATTACATGCAATCATTGCGCAGAACATTGAAATATTTGAACAGACTCGACGTTTCTCTTCTTCTCTCGCAATATAATCACAACCAAATTTTTTCGCACCCGAGAATTCAAATAGCGGATACAATTTAAAATTTGTTAGACAGTAATTTTTTTTTTTTTTTTTTTTTTATCAGGATTGAAAAAATACAATATCGCAACTAAACTTTCAATGTCAATATCTGGAAGAAGAAATTACACAAAATACACCACACCGAAGGGTGTGTTTTGCAATTACTCAGGTTTGCAAAGAGTTCCCCCGATATATTAGTGAGCGATACGTATATTCAGTTGCGAACAAAGGCGAAGAAGGGAAGCAAGCGGATATCGAGTGGTGGTAGTAGCACGGCTGACGAGAAGCAAGTGCCGGAGACACGCTTTTAGTGCCGATCTTCATCTCGTGCCTTTTTCGTCTCGTCCGGTCTTTAGAATCTGTAAAGTAATACATATATTGCGCAACGTAACACAATGCTTTCTTGGCAGAATCTGTCTGTTTACGCGATGGACCGGCACACCGTGAGCAAGCAGATCATCAATAGCGGTATTTTGTGACATCAATGAAATATCGCGAGAAACATCAGTAGTGACACTGTGCGCAATTCAATTGTCAATTTGGTTTTTTTTTTTTTTTTGTTTTCAGTCCGAGGTGTGGTACGACCCGGCGAACTCACCGCGATTTTGGGAGGCAGGTAAATTATTACAAATTAAACACGCTGTCATTTGCATCGACTGGTGTAATTGGTCTAATAAAAATTACTTTTTGCCCGTGTGACGTTTTTTCACAATGTAGCGGCGCTGGAAAAAGCTCGTTGATGACCGCATTGGCATTTCGCACGGGATGTAAGTAATGTCCTCGCAAGAGAGATTTTTGTTAAAGCACACGTACAAAAAAAAAGAGAAAGAAAATGAGATGCTTTGTTTCAACGTTCGCTTTCATTTGAGCGTTTTTCACTCGATTTAACAGCTGGTATTGTGGTGCACGGTGACATTCGCGTCAACGGCGTGCCGACCACTTCCTCGTACATGAAACGTCACAGCGGCTTTATGCACCAGGAGGACTTGTTCATCGAGACGTTGACAGTATTCGAACACATCTGGTTTATGGTGAGCTCTGCTAAGTTCTTTTCTTTCACGTTTCATTTCAATCGAAATATTCTACACTTTTTTTTTTAACATTCTCGCACATTATCAGGCCAGAATGAAATTAGACAAGAGAATTCGCACCTCGGACATTCGATTGAAGATCGATCGTTTGCTCAGAGACGTCGGTTTGCTCGAGAGACGCGACACTCGCATCGGCGGCGGCGACGACGACAAGGTCTTATCGGGCGGAGAGAAGAAACGATTAGCTTTCGCCACTGAAGTAGGTAAAAATTTAAATTTCGCACGAGAAATTTTGCGCGATTGACATTTCGTTCTTTTTTTTTAGCTACTGACCGATCCGGAGATGTTGTTCCTGGATGAACCGACCACGGGACAGGACGCACACTCGGCCGGCGTCCTCGTCTCTCACATGATGTCCTTCGCGTCGCGCGGCCGCACGATCCTGTGCACCATACATCAACCGAGTTCCACCATCTTCGGTAACTTTCATCGCATAATCCTTCTGGCTGGCGGCAGAGTGGCGTTCGCCGGCAGCAGCGAGAAAGCGATACAGTTTTTCGCCAAGTACGTTGTTTTCTCCCCTCGTTCGTAACATGCTGAAATCTAATTGAAATGTCGTGATTGGTCACTGTTGCATATATCGTGTCGCATATAGTCAAGGCTACGTGTGTCCGCCCAATTATAATCCGGCCGATTTTTTGGTGGCAACTTTAGCGCTCGCACCCGGCGACGCGGATGGAATAGTCGCGCAGAAGATCTGCGACGCGTTTCTCACCAACGAGGCGTGCAACGAAATTGACATTGCGTTGCAACGGGAGCGCGATAACGCCCGTTCACAGTACGCCGTAAGCAGCTCGCGATGAAGTACATAGTAGAGATGACCGACATACAGTTTTTTTTTTTTAACAATTAAACGAACTTTACGTATCTCTGTTTTTTTTTTCAGCGCAAAGAGGATATTCGAGACTCGAGCGCCTTGTGAGTATATTCTTTCTCTTTCGTTCTGAGAAATTTCATTGAAGTTTTTTTACTCACAGTGTTTATTCTTAGTGAAGGACCATGTTGCTGGTTGCGGCTGTACTGGCTGATCCATCGCGGATTCTTGCAAGTCCTGAGAGATCCCTCGGTGCAGTTGATCAGGATATTGCAGAAAGTGGTGAGATCCTCTTGAAATCGTTCAAGTGAGTTCTTCGAATACGGGGAGGGAGGGGAAACAACCTGGAGAACCGATGGAGCAGTTTTAAATCTTACTTTGAGTATTGGCGAGGTTTTTCACGAAAACATTTGAAGACGTTTCACATTTGCAGTGCATCGCAACGACCGCCGGCCTGTGTTTCGTGGGAGCCGTTGAGCTTGATCAATTGGGCGTTCAGGCTGTGGAGGGTGTGATATATCTCCTCGTGTGCGAAAACACATTCTTTCCCATGTACGCGACCTTGGCGTTAATACCGCAGGAGTTGCCGCTCCTTCTTCGAGAGTACAAAGCTGGCATGTATTCCGTTCACCTTTATTACATAGCGCGTATGATATCGCTGGTGAGCCTCGTTACTCGCACGCTCTCGCTCTTCGCTTCGGTTCTCTTTGATCCGCGAGTTGAAAATTTTCCAGATACCCGGTTTACTGGTGGAACCGCTACTGTTTGCCGCAATAATGTACTGGCTCACTGGATTGCGTCCCGCGACGGATGCCTTCGGTTTAACCATGTTGGTAGTTGTAATGACGATAAACGTGTCCACCGCTTGCGGCAAGTATATACGCGTCGTTGATTAAATTCCGCGTAAGCGATTCCATTGTATGTGTCACGTATATGGTCACGCGGAATTTTTTTACGCTTTAGGATGTTTCTTCTCGACCGTTTACGGAAATGTGCCGCTGGCAATGGCGTACCTGGTGCCGTTAGATAACATTCTCATGATGACCATGGGTCCTTTTATTAAACTCGGGTATTTGTCACATCATTACGAGTGATATTGTGTCTAAAATACTTGTTTTTTTTTTTTATCAATAGAGGACCAAATTATCTTAATGAAAAAATTTACATTACAGTTTTGCGTGTGAATTTCTTGTATTGATTAGTTTTTGTTGTTTTATTCGCTTGACTAGCTCATTGCCTGTATACGTTCGATGGGTGCGATATTTCTCCTGGCTGCTGCACTCAACGGAAGCTCTCAATATCGTCCAATGGAGAGGCGTGCATAACATATGTAAGTCACATGTATTCAAACAAACACCACAGTGTGTCTTCTGCGAGATGTTTGACGGATTTGTGTGTCGAACAACAGCCTGCGAAATCACCCGTCCGGAACTGCCCTGTCTCACCGACGGCGTCGAGGTGTTGGACCGCTACGACTTCGACGAGCGCGACTTTTGGCTCGACATCGTTCTCATGATTCTCCTTTACACCGTCTTCCATTTGTTGGCATGTGTGTTCTTGTGGAAAAGATGCAAATCGAAATAAACGTATATATACTTAAAAAAAAACTTACTAAACATTATACATATATAATTGACAACAACACGCACACTCTTCTCTGTAAAATATATGAAGACAATTTTTGGACACTGTATTTTACATTCATAATCCACTTTCGTCAACTCGATAAATAAGACGTACGCGATGTATATCCGCACTTTTGTCGCGAGAAGATTGTTGTACATATTATGCAAGTAGAAAAATAAATATGTAAGAGATTGTGCAAATAGAAAATTAAATATGTAAGAGAAACTCGGTTGTGTTAATCTGTCGCGTAATATTAGACCGGTCTGCGATTCTCACCTGAGAGCCAGTGTCCACGGGAAATCGCACGGACGTGAAATATTTTTGTCCTCGATCATTGTCGGACGTCGCAGGTTATAATCGCGAACCTGTAAAAGTTTTGAATTCTACAGCGTTTGCAATAAATAGTTTCGATTGTTTTTTATTGATCGTTAGAATTGACAGTTGTAATCTTTTTTTTGTTTCCAATACAAACCGCGCATCGATTGCAAAACGTTGAAACTTGCGCTCCCCACGTTCGGACGGAGTTCCGATTGGTCAGCGCGCGCCGCCATTACGATCGCTCGCAGCAACCACGGGACCGAACCCAGACAGGGAAATGATCTCCAGCGACCTCTCGGTCGCGGAGTTAGTAGCGCAAGTTGGTGCGGTTCTGGCCATGTTACCAATGCGGTGCTATCTACTCTCGAGGTAGTGCGTAGTGCCAGGTAGTGCGAGGTGGCGAGTGGCGTTTTCTCGTTTGTTTCGCGCGTCCGGACGACGACCGGACGCGACACATATACGAACGTCGTATCATGATCGCGTGTACCTGATCCGGCGTCTGCGTCACGTGTACGTGCCTGGTGTTAAAAGATTGAAATTACCCTTAGCGTGTGAGAGGTGTCAAAAAGTCTGGATAGAGAAGGTAGGGAGAGCGTCAAAACAGTACAATTACACGCGAGAGAAAGAGAAAGAGAGACGGGAGTTCGAGCAAGTGTTGTCGCTAATAATGTGTCCCGAAACTACGACCGCGGCTGGTCGCCGTCGAGCGAGTCAGGACGCCCGGACGAACGAAGAAGCCATCATCACGTCGAGTTCCCGATGCGACGTTGGACGCGGATGAGAAACGGCGCTTTGCGTCTTCGTGGACTAGCGGAGGCGCTGCGAACGACGACCGCAAGCAGTGTGCGATATTTCCTGCGTGTGAGGTAACGTGCATGTTAAGGCTACCGAGAGTTTTTTATTCTAACATTCCCCGAGAAATCACATTTGCTTCGGCGGCGGCTTGTGATCTCCGGTACGTCTTTTAGGCGCTCTTCCGCCTACCTCTAATTTTTTTTTTCTCCTTTATCGCGCCGATATGCACGTCCTTTTCTCCTCCCCCTCCTTCTTCCTTTTCTTCTACGCTCTCGACCGCGACGTATGTATGTACACCGCACGTATGTATGTAACGTACGTACAACGTACGTTTTGTGAATGTCTGCGATTTCGCCGAAGAATCTGTCGTTGTGGTTTTTGAGAAACTCGTTCCAGTGCGAGTTTTTCACTGGATTCGCGACCACTCGTCACCTTTGCTTTATATACAATTTCTTTTAAAGTATCATGTCTCATTGGATTTCTTGTTTCAGAACGTGCGCTTTTCTCCGTTATTAGCCAAGCGAGAAACCAAAGCTTGCGCGCTTGGCTTTTGCCAGCTTTTCAACGCGAGGAGGAACACGTCTGGTTCTCGTCCCTCGCTTTCCCCTTGGATTTACGTTGAAAAATATGGCAGAGATAAATGATTTTCGACGAACCAATTTTCACACAAAAGGCAAAGCGCGCAGCGTCGTCGTTTTCCCCGTCGTCTCTTCCGCGTGCGTCTTCTCTCCCGGCGAAACTGTTTATCAGAAGCAGTCCACGATGATGGATATCATCTCGCAATAATAAACGGGGCGGCCGGGATCGCATGTCATGTATACACGTACGTAGAATGCATCATCGTAGTAGAAGGCACGTGCGTGGCTCGGTTGTTATCGCTCGTTATTATTAAGCTCGATTTCACTAAACAAATATCGCGTTGCACGGAGAGAGCAAACGGTGAAAAAAAAAAATTCTGGAAGCGCCAACCAAGTTTTTCAACGCGTATAAATTTTTCCAACGCGTATCTTTTTTTTTTGTTTTTCGCTCTCTCTCTCTCTCTCTCTTGACGCGACATGTGTTGCGACGCGTATTTTTGAAAATGTGACATTTGTTGTCTCGCGCAACGAAGAGGGATGAGATCTTCACGAGACTTCGACGCGTCGAATCTGATCTCAGAATATCGCGCTGTCACGTCGGGAATTTTTTTGAAGATAATGGCGAGATAAAAATAATCGCAAAAAAAAAAAAAGCGCGACCACATTTTCGCGATCAGTATTTTCTTTCTGTTTTATTTGTGTCAAAATTATTTTCCCGTGTATATTCTTCGCTCTCCGTTCGCGAAGCACAATCTTTTGACCTTCAAACTGAACCTTTGTTTGTTTTATTTACGTTAGATATCTATATGTACCTCGTCTCTGTGTAGATCTTGCACGCGCCTCTGGATTTAGAGAAAACCCGTGAGAGAAGAGGTAGTTGCCGTCTTCAAATTTCTTCCCGTGTTTTGCGAAAGTGTACCGGAAAGTGCCTGTAGGATGGCAAACAAGGAATCGCCGCTTTGAAGACCCAGTTTTTGTAAACAAAATTTATCCGCCACAATTGTTATCTACGGAGATTATTATCGGCGCGATATCCGGAGCGATGATAAAAAAAATTCTGATATCAAATTCGAGTCCGGCGTGTCAGAGCCTATAAAAATCTTCATTGAGAAGCAAAAAAAAAAAGAAAAATACATCTCGGTGTTGCACAGAGTGTGTGTTATTATAAATACAACTTGTGCTTTTTATTAGTACACCTTGCGTAAAATATCTCGTGAAAAAAAAAAATTCACCCCGTTCGGGGTGTATTATCGCACAGTTTAAATAAAACCTTTTTGCGCGCACAGGCGTGATCGTGTTTCAAAGTTCGAAGCGTCGCGGCGCGTTTTGTTCTATTTTTTTTTCCCCCCATCTCGGTGGAACGACCGTTTTCTGCTGGCGGTAGATCGCGATGCGTTTCGCATCGATCGAAATTATCGCGCGATAGGTGTGGCTATACATATATATATATACATGTATATGTACTATTTTCTTTAAAATCGAAGATAAGCTCATACACACATACGCGACGATAACGTTCTTTGCTCCGTTCGTTATATTGACGCGCGTCGCGACGCGCTCGCGTCCCGTTCTGTCAGAGTAGCCATACATCATCTTGCAATCTTGTGTGAAATAGATAAGATCGCACTGAAAGTTCTATTAAAGATAGCTTTCTCTCTCTCTCTCTCTCTTTCCTTCCTTCTCTTCTTGTTCTTCTTCTCTTCCTTTTCGCAAGCAAGTTTTTTGCACTCGCTTTTTCCAATAAAGACGCACCGATCTAGCTGTGCGCGCGGCGCTGAATGGCTTCGTATTTCGATACGCGCGTCTGCACGCGATGCTCGTTCAGCTCGATCACGGTTTCCACTACGTGCAGGTTTTTCTGTTGAAATCGTAAGAAATAAACGTACGTTGTGAAAAAAAAAAAGAAACAAGAGAAAACAGCTGTGGTTTTTATTATTGGCACAGTTTTTTTCGAGTCTGTACACTTGTTTCGCGAAAAGAAATAAATGTGTGTGTGTGTGTGTTTACATGATAGAGATTAACACAATAAATTAATATTACGTTACATTACTTACACATGCATTTATATCTCTCTATCTCAAATAGCAAATTGGCTCCAACACATTCACAAGCTAAATAACTCGCGCTAACGCAAAAAAAGACACATCTTCCAACTTTTGCGTGTATAGATACGTGCGCAGCGCCTTTCGTTTCTCGCATGAGACCACGTCAATTCGTTTAATGACGTTAATTCTGCGGATGCCAAGATGTCGTTCAAGAACTGCTGCTTACTGAAAAATTCTCGATCGTGCGAGGTCGTGTAGTAGTTAGCGGCCGGTCGGACATGGTTTGACCATTGAAAATGATCGCGAAAAATATCGCGATTATTACCAGTGTATAATACAACTTTTACGGAATTTAAAGAGAGTCGCTGTGCGCGCGCGCTTTTTCTCAGTTCACGATCTTTTTTTTTATATGTGTGTCAACTCGTTATTAGCCCACTTCGGATAAAATCGGATTTACCGAATTCGATAAAATCGACCGGATAAAACGAATCGTTAAAATCGCACGTAAGTGTGTTTTTTAGCGTTAAAATTTTGTCAGATTGTTTTCACACAACTTCGTTCAATTTTTTTATATTTTTAATCTATCTATTTTCAGTGTATCTCGAAAAGATCGTTTTACTAATGGAAGTAATTCGAGCGTTTTTAAAAGAGATTGAAATATCAAACATCACAATTTAATATTGATTATCGAATTGACAATCTCAACTGTGTAATTAATGTTGAAGACGAGTTGCGACGACCAAATCTATTAAATTATTACTTATTTTGTTAATTAATTATTAGTAGTACTTATTTTTATTACTCGATTTTACTACTTTTATTTTTATTGCTTTTTCGTAAACCGTTATTTTCTGACAAAGACCTTCATTGAAACGTATATTGTCTGGTTTCAGGTAAAGGTACAATGGCTGACGACCGAAATAACCAGCGGAGCTTCGTCAGGCAGCCACACGGAGTGAGTAACATTTTCCCAATAACATTAATCGTCAATACGGTCAGACAGACCGCTGAGTAACTGTTTGGGTATGGGGAGTCCTTTTAAAATTTTGAACAAAAAGTTTCGTCATGTGAACGGAATGCGGACGAGAAAGAACCAAGAGCACACCCGTTTGATCGTCTTTTCTGCAAAGTTTTCGATCACTGCGCTCAATTTTGGACAATTATAAATGTTTTAAGTTTTTTTTTTTTAATGATGAATCCATTTTCTACTTTGCAAGGAATTGCGTAAAAATTCAAGAGACAAAATTTCCATCTCGAGGAATTCCCATTTTCCGAGAACGTCGACGATGATACCAACGACGACTACGATATAATTTATTGAAAAGTATAGAGACGTGGTGGCGTCGAGAGACGCTGCGATCAGACGCGGATGGTACAGTTCGGAAAAATCAATGAGCTGCCGCTCGATTCTCGCATGACTTAACGATCACTTATCGCAAGTGAAACGAGTTGGGAAAAATAAATGAGAACAAAGTTGATCGCGTTGAAAATTTCTCAAGAAGACTTTCGGTAAACTTCTGAGAGACAGAGAGAGAGAGAGAAAGAGAAAGAGGATGCTCCGGTGGTGGTATATAAGCGCGCGGTGGCAGTTTGCGTAAATAAGCAGCTTAAAAATAGTCCACTGAGTACGTTATGCCGGAGAGCAGATAAAGCCTATTCGGCTTTAAAATTACAGAGAGAGTAATGTTATGCGGAAATTTCTCGATTTTTTTCTTCGCTATAGTTTCAAGGGTTTTTTAAGGTAGTTCTATCACGTAGGGCCGGATTTCGTGGGCTCTAAAAGGAATCCATTAAAATTTACAAGAAAAAAACGCGTATTATGCGTGTGACTAAGAATATATAATTATTGACGAAATATAATAAACTATTTGTACAAAACTATTTTATAAATGAAGAACGACAATTTAGGATAGTTCAATCACGTAGGGCCGGATTTTGTGGGTGCTAAAA
>QVNV01014193.1:0-30277 GCA_014825455.1 Pseudomyrmex pallidus | reverse complement strand
AAAATGCCAAATAACTTTTCTATTCAGTTTACCTCAATCTATCACCATACTTCGGCTTGGTCAAAATTTTTGGGACACCCTGTATATTTCAATATATAAATAAAAATATGAGATATATTTTTATTATGAACGGATGTAATTTATATATTGAAGATTTTAATAATGAGATAAATTAATTTTTACTTATGTATTAAAATAAATAAAAGCGTCCCTACATGAATTTTCGAATTGAAATCAGTTTCGAACTCTCGCGAACCTATTGATTCTTCGCACGTATAAAAATACATTCGCGCGCGTACATTGGCCTCGGGTTAATTTGCTAAACTTTGATGAGCTCGTTGTTAAAGATATGTAAGTTGACGGGGACGAAATTAGAGTCTCTCTGTCGAACACTAATCTGAAATTGACGCGAACCTTTTAAACGTAACGAGGTATCCAGTCAATATTTTTAAATGGCAAACATCAATTCCCGTTTCTTCGCGCGAGTATAACGGTCGCACAGAGTTTACATAATAGAAATGTCAAAGTCAAATCGAGTGACTAGCGCGCTCACAATATGTGCTACAATATATATGTATATACATATACATACAGTAATCGCTATTATGGCACAGTCGACCTGACCATTAGTGCTGGTGTCATTAGAGCCGCTACGAATGCGAAACAATTACACACTCATCGCGTAATTCATGTTTGATGATTACGCCCGGAATATATTATATGAACGATAAAATGCGCTGAAAATTATTTATTAAGCGCGCGCGCGCGTCTCGGATCTTCTTTTTCGCCTATGTAAGAACTTTATTCATAAATCGAACGCCGTTTAAAATTGCAAATAAAGTCGGAGACGACAGTAAAGTGAGTGTCGAGAGCTTAATGCAGAAATATGCGCGAACTCGCTCGCTCTCGAACGCGCGGGAAGAGAAAGAAATAGAAAAACGCGTTTCCCTCTCTCTCTCTTTCACCTCGCGCCGAGAAGCCGAGGAAATGCGCTTGCCGCGACTCGCTGTTCTCGGTGATAATAAAAAAAAATTCAAAGATGGGCATAACTTAATTTAATACCGTGGCCAGCGCGACGTTGCTCGATGATAAATCCCACGGGCGCTTTACCCCCTCGCCTCGCCCGCTGTTCCGGCTCTTTCTGTCCATTCTGAAATCTTTCCCTCCCACGTTCTTCTCTCGTCCCCCGAACAAAAGATAACAACCGGAATGAGAGTAACCGGAACACGGGGCGGTCGAGCGCGGGTCTTAATTCAAAGGCAAGAAGAGAGACCGCGTGAATGTGCGCGAAAGCGACGGAAAGTAACTCAGCCTCTCCCCCCGAAGAAAGGGATGAAAAGGTAAAAATCGTCGTCAATTGTCGCGTCGGTTCGTGATTAACTTCTTAGCGGATTCAATCACGATCGAGTTAAAAATTCAGCTTTCAGAAAATCAGACACGAAATTAGAGAATCTCTCGATACGTGAAATCAAATATAAAATCGTCATACTCTGCCGTATTTCTACCGAAACTGGAACGGCTGTCTATTTTGTCGTATTTTAGGGCATTTTAACTTCGCTTATAAACAACCGAAACAATACCTGAAAACAAGATTTGCTCGGATATTCGAAATTTTATCATCTTCAGCGGACGTCTTTTTTGCAATCAATTTACTAACGCGACATTTCCTTAATTTGTTTATTCAAAAACCCATTTGGTCTGTTTAATTCATTTATTATCGATTTTGAAATTCGAGTTGTCGCCGAAAAACAGAGACATATTTGACAGATCACCAAAAATTCACATTTAGCGATTGCTGCGCTGTTGAAATAATAAGAAAATAGTGTTTCTAAAAAAAAAAAAAAAAAGCGACGATAATTTATGGAAAAATTCGTTTACAGTGACGCGCGATAATTTTTCATGTATCACCCGTTTCTCTCTTTCTACCTCCGTCCTCTGCTCGAAACGCTAATGTTGTCTCATTACTCGAAATTCCCCGAAGTTTTTTCTCGCTACTCGCGCGTTCTTTTCGCGCTTGTTTGCGCTCGCTCGCTCGCAAACGCAAAGCGGACGTCAACGATGCTTCTTCCGCGAATCTTTTCCCCATTAACACCGTATTAACGTCGGGACGTCTCGGCTTCTCGCAAAAACAATCTGTAAAAAAAGACAAAAGAACGCAGACGGGGGCTCCGGTATAACGGCCGAGAAAGCTTGCGGAACAATCGTACACCGTGCACATTCCGTGCTGACTTATGAATAAACATTTTCCGAAGGCACCCGGCGGAAAATTACTCCCGGAAATACCTCGACTTTCGTCTTGTACCTTCTCATCAGGAAACCCACCCTCCGAGTGTACGAGTTTTCCTCTTGCAAAGCTTGATAATCGAGCTTAAGAGATCTTCTGAATTTTTCCCACCCCCCAAAAAAAACGCAATTGAGAGATCGAAATTATTATTTTGTCTCTGCTTGTTTTCTTACACCTACATTGTTTTCGACTAATATGTTTTTTCATCCGTACGTTAAAAAAAAAAGAAAAACTGTTTCACAAATAATTCTTTAAAAAATGTAAGAAATTAGAAGATTAAAAAAAAATTTCAAATATCTACGGAAGATGAAACGCATCAGTGATCCGAGAGAAAAAAGTTTTATTAGCTACACGGTTGCGATGAAAAAGCACCGTAAAATATTCCGCCATTGGCGGTTTAACGGGTTGTGAAAACTGTTTTTCGCGATTTAAATGGTCATGCATTTATCAGCGTTCGATAATTAGTTCGCCATTACGTTGGTAAATACCAGGAGATATTGCCATTTTCTGCAAGCGGCGCAAAATCGTTTCGCGCGCGCAAAACCAATATGCTGAAGCGCGAATTTATATCGAATCGATGCAATCCCATGCCTTTCCCTTTTTAAAGTTAACCGGATATGAAGGCGGCCGCCGCTTTTGTGTGGCAAAACGTTGAAATTAACGTCCTTCCCTGTGTTTTAAAACAGTCCGTGAAACTAAATTATTTCTATTGCTACGGAGAGTTAATGTTAAAAATTATAGTCGTAATATGTTTTTTTTTTTTTTTAATGTTATTTCATTTAAAGTTAACGGCGGTCGAGTAAATACAATATAGCCGGCGATATGACTGTAATTCTCTTTAGCACGACAGTGGTAAAGTATTTATATCCAAGCGAGAAAGAGAATAGAGATTTATACAATAAATTTCGAAATGCGCAACGCGATAAGCGCGGATGCAATCGGTATCGCAGTTTGACAGAAATTTCAATCGATCTCTCGCGATTGATTAATTATTCTTATCCCCGACACCGTTGACAATCGAAAAGAAATGACACCAAAATTCGACAATTTGCAACGTCACAACAATAACGTACAAGCTTTGACAGTCGCGTCGAAACCACATTGCTTTCAGCTTGCGAATTTTGACTAAAGCTTTTATGTCGCGCATTATCACAATCGATCGGAAAAAAAAGAAACGTAAAATATCACTCGAAAACGCGCATTGTTCCTCTCTTTACCCGCATCACCTTTCGCTCTTCCGGCTTTTCTTCCTTAACCGCTAATGGTCTCGATCACGAAAGAAGTTAAAAATCCTGATACAAGACTCGCGGAAAGACCACTTCGATTGCGAGGAAACGCACCGGAAAAAAAAAGAGACTCTTCGAGATAGCGGAGCCATTATATGAGAACTCGGTAGAAAACCCGTTCAAAAAAGTGTCTGCTTTTCTTTTTTTTTTAAAGAGAGCAAATTTCAAGGCTTACTGTAATAATAGAGGAAAATCCTCAGATGTACCGGCAAATGTTTGTTTCGTAAAGTCACGTCGTCGTCGTCGTCGTCGTCGTCTTCGAGAGGCATTATCACGCACAGCGGAAACGTCCTACTAGCACTCGCAGGAGCGATCCGTCAGAACGTCGAGGCATTGATACCGACTAATGATGCTTTCTGCACGAGTTTTCATGGAGAGAGAGTTCGATCTCTTTCTCGGGCGCGCCCCGCCCGCCGCCGCCTCGTTGACGCGAATCAAAGAAAAGCTGATTTCACGAAGTACATCGGACGGAGGGAAAGACTCCGGGTGCTGCTGTAACGATCCTTCTTCTTGCGGACGGTACTTAGAAACGCGCCGCATCGAAGAAGATAGAGACGACGGCGGACGATATCTCTTCTCTCAAAGGCGCCTGCAGCAAAATTCTCGCGGAAAGGAAAAATCTGTAACTCAACGGGAGTAGAGCGAGGAATCCAATTGTCAGTGGCAAAGGAAACGACGAAGGTACCGGCTAAAGCGGAGAGGCTTTCGAAGGAGTTCGGAGTCCCGAGAAAGAAGGTTTGAAAAGCAGAGAGACCGGGCGCGTTGTGCTCGCCCCGTCGAATACAGATTTAACCATCGACCAACTCTTATGGGCTCTTAGCTCGTGATTTGCATCGCATCAGGAGTGCGCGCGATCTCCCAAGCAATCCGCGCGATGGCTACGTCGCGATTTCGCTCCCGCGACACATTGGTCGAAATTGATTGAGATTTTTTTTTGCATTCTCTCGCGTTTTTACGTAAAATGTTAATTAAAAATATTCCAGTGAAACGAACCAAGCTTTGTAGGTAATTAAATTTGAGAAACGTTCGCATCGCAGCGGTAAATTGTTTATAATTAATTTGTAGCCAGCCTTTCGTGGCTTTCGCGCCTCTCGCGCGCGTTGTAATAAAAAGATGAGCATCGACACGCAAGGAACGAAACCATCCGTTCATCAACAGAAAACGGCACGTAACGCACTAACGAATCGCTTTTAATCTAGTTCGGATAGATATCGCCCTATGTGACTTGCCTCCCTTTCTCTACGCGCGACACCGACCCCGGAACGACTACACGTTCAATGTAGGAAACATGCGCGTGTAAACGAATCCGTCCGCAATTGAACGGTGCCGCGTTCGGTTCAGGCTACACACATTCTCGATCCCATCATTTGGATTTCCGTTTGTGAATCGGCAGTCTCGGACGCGTGTGTAAACGATCGACCGACCGACCGACCTGCGGCAGTAACGAAGTCGGTGTTTGCTCCGTCTCGGCCCGGCGCACATCGGCCTCTTCGTCTCGCACAAAAAAAAAGGGCCTCGTATGTTATAATCGCTCGTTATCTCTCGACATTTTTGAACAGGCAAAATCTCTTCTTTATTCACGTCTTTATGAACAATGTTGATAATTTTAGTCTTCGAAATATTTTATAAAAAGTTGTAAAGTCTCTCTTCATCTCGTTTTCGGGTTACTTTGTGTGTGTGTGCGTGCGTCTGTTGTGGAGGGATGCTAAAGAATTTACGATATGTCGATACCGACAGAAAGTGACACCGTTCGCGCATTATCGAGGAGCGATATAGACTGCGGCTAATTAATTAATTTAAGCAGAAAAGAGGGCGAGTACTTAAAACACCACGAAGAAGCACGGGTAAAACACCGCGAGCTCAAATTGCCTTACGCTACAAGTTTTGTAAGTCCAAGACGATGAACGATAATATCATTTTATTAAATTTCCTTCTTTCATAATTAAGCATAATTATGTCGGCTATTAAAGTTCTGACGGGGGTGCAGGAAGTTGAATAGAGGAATTAAAATTTCAATCTCCCGCGAAGATTTCATGTGATTGCGGAAAAGACTAATTAAAATCTAGCGTCACTCTCGTATGCCGTCCGTTTTGAGAATCGACGGAGTTCGGAGAGGGAGAAGGGAAAAGGCCGTAATGCCGATTTGGATAATAAAAGGAAACGTAATTCGACTACTTCAAATATTCATTCCGGAGTCGCAAATAAGCTCATATAAAAATGTAAAACGCTCGTAATCGAATCTTCCTCTCTCTCTAAAATTACCTATTCAGCTTTCGAATCGATAAATTCCATATTTATGCGCGTCTCATGTTTATTCTGCGCTAAATACATTTTTTTTCTTTTTTTACATCGCGAACTGTCTTTTTTTCACGTTGAAAATATCTCTGTGTTTTTTTTAAGTTCAGAAAAACGATCATTACAGATGTTGATAACGAGGAACGCGGATATGTGTATTTTTGCTGTCAATATTTTCAAAACGGACTAATAATTTCTAGTTTTACATGGAGAAATATCCGCGCGCGGTCGAAGGCAAAACTAGAGAATTCAGAGATTTCGCACAAGAGCAAATACATTTTCACCGAAATTCGACGTCACATTGCGCGCGCAATTTATAATACAGCTGCGTAATTATCAATACGTGTGTTTAATCCATTAGCAAAATTTCGAATCGCTAGATGCGCGCACACAACAAACAATTCTAAGATTTGCCGTGTATAATTGAGAGGAAACAATACGTTCGCGTTGCGCGCAACATCAAACAAACGAACGAATTCTTTCTTCGGCGAAGATTTATGTCGAAAATTCGAGATAAAATTATACAAAACGATGTTGTTCGCTCGCAAATATATATCGAGACTTCCTCTCTTCCGGTGAAATTTCATTGCTGACACTTGGTATTATGGTAAATTGATGTTACGGTAAACTACTCGCGCGAAAGATTTCTAGTTTATACGTTTTCCGCGCGCGCGGCGGTCCTCCGCGAGGATGAAAAAGAGGATAGAGAGAAGGTAAAGAGAGCGCGGGATAACGCCATAATGGAAAGTCGGTCTGCGCTTCCGTGTTTTCTCGCTTCTTCCCGGCGCATTTCCACCCCTTTTCTATCTCTTTCTCTCCTCCCGCGCTCGTCTTTCTCACCTGTTCTCTTCCTCTCGCGTTCCTGTCACTTCTATCTTGTTCTCTCAACACGGTACGTCCTCGTAACAAGATCCGACAACAATGCTCTCCTCTCGCCTTTGTTCCAAAATTCTTTGCCTGCTGGTCTGGAGGCTTTGTGTACTCGTCATCTGTATTAATTAAAAGTTTTTGAAGGCCCCTTGTGTATCCGTCTTTCGAGTCCGGACATCAAGTCGACAACTGCAAAGTCCGCGACGCGAGTTCGACACTTCCTCGACATGTGTGCGCTACCCTTAAAACCTTACTCTCTCGTTTTGCAAGATTTTTTTCTTATTGCGTTTCGCTACTAACCACTTCCACGTTCTATCGGATCGATTAAAATAGTTCAGTTCGTTCTGAAATGAATCCTCTTTTATGTCATATATATCCACTCGAAGAGCTCAGGGCTGTTGCGAACAATGATAAAGTTCGCAATACGATCGCCCGAAGAAATAAACAAACGTCGGAAATATCGAAATGCTCTTCACCGACCAACATAAAAATTTTATTTTTCACAGCGCCAAGTTTTTCATCGATTCCGTCGATTAAACTGTAGAAAAAAAAAACACTAATTCCTCTTTCAAAGGTCTTCTCTTGTCGGAAAGAAGTCAATTCGCGTGATGTTCAATAATTCGCGACAGAAAAATCGCCGTAATAAATGATAATACGGAGAGAGAATAAAATAACGATTTTTTCCCCTCCCCCATCGCTTAATTACGAACGTGATGAAAAGAAGCATGTGGAAATTGAAGGCACGTCAGGCAAATTTGACGATGATACGCAGTTATGATAGCAAAATCGCGCTTCACCCTTCATTTAGTCTGACTCATAGCGGTACATTTCATTTTCATCATGGAAAACTCGGCGTGGCGGGAAATTTCCCACAGTTTTTTTCATTATTCCGATGTCCGGAAAAAACTTTCAAGTGCTGGTTTACGCTTTCACGGAATATCATTTATTCATTATTCCATTACAAATTCCTTAAAAAAAAAAAAGATAAAAACCGGACAGAAATCCTTTAAATTCGCAATGTCGACAAAGTCTGCTACGAAAACACACGAGAGTGAATTTTTCGAGTAAAAATTAATCTCGCATCTCTCTCGAGGAGAAAAAAAAAAGTAAAACACGTCCGTTTGTAATTGTCCGATTGTTACAAATTTCCTCGTTGCGAATCGTATCTTTGAAGATGCGTCAACGTGTGCGTACATGCACAAGTGACATATTTTCATCTCAATAGATCTTCAACTCTGTCAACTGACATTGTCATTCGCAACTTCCACGAAGTTACAACCGGAGACGCGCATAAAAGAGCGAAAGAAAGGAAGATCGCGGACAGAATAGGGATTCTCCACTTGCACTTGTGTGGTAGGTAGCTCTCTTAACAGCGGCACGAAATGCCATTGTATGGAATTCAACTGGCTCTCTCTCTCTCTCTCATTTCGTCGCCTCTTCTTCCCTCTCCGACTATTCGACCTTGTTCTTTTTTTCTTTTTTTTTTTCATTTTCCTCATTCGATCTCCGCGCGCTCTCGACCAACATCCCTTGTCAGTAGATCCCAAGCGAGATCTCTAATGGAATTGTTCCGTCGGACGATATCACGCGCCGGTTCTGCATTTTTCATCGAACATTGACCATTCGAACTGCCATGAAACTCTCCTCGACGGATCGTTACACGCGGGTTGATACAGAGAAAAAGCTCGTCGGGACTTGGCCTGGCAGCAGGTTAACGTTTCGAATATTCGCTGAACGGTAACTCGTTCACTACAGACTCGCTTACATTGTTTTTCGCCCGCCCGCTTTCGCGATACGTTCGTGTTCCGACTGTTACTTTCGAATGCACACAGGTAAATCGAATGCCGCGCGCTGATAAGAGCGAAATAAAACAAAAAAAGAGAGAGAAAAAAACAAAACGAAAAAAAAGCAAGAGAGAGAGAGAGAGAGAACGCCAGAGAATTCAGTCAGATCTTTTCATAATAAAACTCCCTCGTTCTGGTCTATACACTATTTAGTTGCAGTTACGATGCAAAACTATGGTAATGCAATTTTTATGCCCGATGAGAAGTTCGTAAACTAGAATCGAGGGAGGGAAAAATTCACGCAAGCGCGAATTCAAAGAAAATCGCGTAGCGCCGTCGTTCTATATAGAAAAAACATCAACGCGAATAGAACACAGGATTATTAAATTATCCAATAACGTGTATACGGGGATACGCTTTTGTAGTTATCGTTTCGCTTCGTTCGTTGTATCGACTCGGTAATTCGCTTCTTTACTTCATACTTTAGACCGCCGCCCGCCATTGCTCTGAAAATGCGAATTAACTTCGCACTAGAAGTCTGCTAAATCGCTTCATATTACCGGCGCACCTTTCTTTCTTTTTTTTTTCACGATTTTACAAGGGGTTTTACCAAGGTTTGAGAGTGAATGGGAATAGGTTACGAAAAGCGCATTAGGTACGGTCGATGTGCTATGAATTACGTTAAAACGCCTTTATTAAGCTTTTTTTCCTCCGCTCTCCCGTAATAATACGCGCGGCACATGACGTCACGCGAGCGTCATCGATTCTGTGGTTGAATTTCAACCACGTACGTTTTCACACACGCCGCGTTTTTTCATACTTCATCGCCGGTGTCAACGAAACAATGGAGGAGGTTTTTTTTTTTCAAAGCCAATTAAAGAGTTGCACTCGGCGATACAGAAAGAAAACGTCGGGGATGGGAGATGTCATCCGCGCGACAAATTCCTGAATAAGTTTTATTTCGCATAAAAAATGATTTATTCACGAGCGAGCGGAAAACCGCGCGGGTTGTATTCTCAGTTATTTGCGAGCGTATTTTAAACAGCTTGATGAGAATCGCACGATGAGAACGTGTACATTATATTTTTAAATTTTGTATATTAAATTGTTATTATCTAATTATTTATAAAATAAATTTATGATACATACAGTTACACTTGCAAATACGCGCGATTAAAAATTAGACAAGGGATAATTCTCAAGCTGCGACGCGAGCAGTCGTTTTAAGAGCGTTCTTTAATTGATCGGTCAAACACCGCGGAAAAAGGAAATTGTGAGAAAGTGTGAGCGACCATGAAAAATTAAGAAAATAGTGAGACAACGGAAAGTTCGCGTGTGGAAAAGAGATGAGACGCGGGGCCGGTCGAATGAAGAAGAAAGAAGAGAAGAGAGCGCGGAAAGGAGAGACGAGAGAGAGTGGAAGAGAAAAAGAGGGCTCAAGTGGCTGCAACTTCGGAGGTTTTCTAGTCGTCCAGGTAGCCGTAAAGAATTCATGAAAGGTAAATCATTTCCTTCGACCGCCGCTCGCTCGCCTTACGGCGGCGGAGCGCCGGCGAGGTTGCCTTAATGTTGCGATATATATTTTACGAGAAAACTCTTTAAATCTAATATATTACCGGCAGTAATTAAATATAAGTTACACCGCGCCGTGAGGCGGTGAAGTATAGTCCATCACCGAGAACGTTCGTACATCGACGTTCCCCGTGTAACATCGGACAGTAATTTGCCATTCGCGTGCGAACAAGAAGTTTTTGACAGTTTCGCGGAACGAAAGCGTCGCCATATCGGCCAATATTTTCTTCGATAAAATTTACAAAAATGTTCACCAGTTTCCGTTCGCGATTTCGCCAACGCGATTTTGTATGACAAATCTAACGATTTTCGCGAGCGAGCGAGCGAGCGACATTTCGCTGACAAATTGGTCGTTATCGAACGAGTGTCGATTGGCCGCGTTCGGTTTCGTGAAATCGCAACGTCACACTCTTTTTTTTTCGCTCTCCCCTTCTCTCCTTCTTTCCTCTCTCTTTGCGCTATTTCCGCTCGGTCGGAATTTCCAACTTAGCGTGAAAACTTCTTTCGTTGCTCGCGAAACTGCAGTGACCCGAGCAGTCGTTACGTTCTCTCCTCGACTGTCTCGCATCCACCGGAAAAGCCGACACATCGGCTACGAAGTCAGGTGTGCCACCCGTTACCTAGTTGGGATTTATGTATGTCACGACAGCCTGTTGCTCGGTAGCCAACTCATACGTATTAGGCTCGGACTGGCGACAGGTAATAGCCGGGAGGTGAGGTCTAAAACACGCCCTCACTTCCGAGCTTCAAATTTTCCACGTTAAATTTCAACTCCACACACTCTCCACCCGCTTTCGACATGTGTATGTATGTGTACATACACGCTCGCGTAATTCGCGGATTACGTCGCGAGTTTACATGTCACGTACCGGGAAATTCGCTTTTTTTTTTTTATTATCTCTCACCTTATTCGCGCGATTCTACAACATTTACATACGCGATCGAATACGTTCGAATTATATCGTTCGAATTGCAAGCTTCGATTCCCGAAAACGACATGCAGACTGCACAAAATACGGGAATACTCTCTCCGGCGAGATTATCCGCACCCGGCCAGAGGTCCATTCGAAACATCGATAACCTACATCGACGCCGATACGCGGGGCACACGCCTGTTAAATATTGTAATCAAATGATAACGAGATCACGCAATAATCTGACGTGTGGTACGCGGGATGTTATATCTGCCGCGCGTTAATCAAAGATGGTGGAATTTAAAAAAGAATTAAAATATTCATTTCTCGACGTTTTTCCAACGTTTGAACGAAATTCTTTTCCGTGGCAAAGCCGCGACACGGTTGTCAAAAAGGATCAATTTTTCGCACGAATTCGAGGGAACGGTAGCTGCGAAAAAGCGTCGAGAAAAATTGTGCTCTCCAAGTTTTTAATATCGAAACGTGATTTAAGACTCGCGGTTAATTAAATGGGATCAAACGAACTCTCGTAAAAAAAGAAAAAAAAAGAAATAAGCCATTCAGCTCGCGAAAAATGTGCGTACCTTTCCTGAAACGAATTTTCCAAGCGTGAACTTAATTCCGTAAAAATGAGTATTACTCGGATCTCGCCCCCGGAGTAAATATCTTCTCAATTTTTACGGCTGCTTTTTATGAGAGCACGCAGACGCGAATACTCTCCTGGACATGATGTAATAGCGATAACCGAGAGAGGCGAAGGAAAGAGAAGACACGAGGTATAAAGAAAGATAAATCACGAACTTCGCGACGATCAATCTCAGGATATCTGCTATAGGAAGTATCTAAGCCGTAACTTAAAGTCTATCTCTCTCTCTCTTCTCCCTTTTGGAAAAAGAGGAGATATGATGCACGAAAGCTTGTCGGTCCACGAAGCTAGTACGGATCCTCTTTTGATGACTGGTCGTCGCGACGCTTTTAATACGGTAAAACGAAAGGCAAACAGTTTCGATTTCGCAAATGTTTTTCTTGTAAGAGCGCGAGCGCGCGAGTTTATATATACAATTTAACAAATACGAATTTTTTAACAACGTGTTTCTTGTCGCATGCAATATCGTTGCGCGAATTACACTTTGCTGTGCTTTCAACGCGAAGATAACTTCTACATTCGATATTAGCGATGACACAAAGAAGGAGAGAGAGAGCTTTCAATAAGAAAGACGTAGGGATGGGAATGAGATACTGGACGGTCTAGAACTTACAAAACAGCCGTTTCGGTTTCTCCCTCGCTCGGTTCTACGAGAAAAGCAGGTCCTTTCCCTCTCCTATCCCCCAGTTTTCCCAAGGATATCAAGATGGATCAAGGCACGGTTCAAAGTTGTGCTGTCGCGGCATTAATTCGGCAGTTCGTGGAACTACTCCGTGAGTGCTATCTAAACATGCTAATCCCTACGTGGCCACTGGAAGCGCACCCGAGTAAGAGGAGCGTCCATCCTCGTTCTCTGTGGCTCGCCCTTAGTATCCGTTTCGGGAACCGCAAAGCCCGCCAGGGCCGTCGAAACTTCCCCGCAGGACATATAAATGGCCGCTTTGGGGACAGCAGCACTCGACGTGAAAGGAAGGAAGGTACCCGACCGGCCGTTTCGCAAGGAACTCCTCTCCGCACTAACGTCGAAGGTGACCCCGAACTGAATTTACTGAGAGAGGATCGAAGATAATGTGGCTCCGCCGCTCGTAGAGAGATCATCGGTGATCTCCTGGCATCGTTTTTCTTTCCCACTTTTTCTTACCTCGCGAATCTCGCTAACTCTCACACACACACGCGCGCGCACGCGGCACGCGACGAAAGCGACGGTATCACTATCGTTTCACGGTAACGCCTTTCATGAACTGTGTGATGAAAATACCTTTTTCCCCTTCCCATCTCTTATTATTGAGAAACGTAAAATATCTGTAAACGTTCGTTCGGTGTATGACACAATGACGTACTTTTACGTAATCATTTTCTCTATATACTTGTTTTTATTTTTGTTAATTTGTTTTACTTCTATTCTTTGATTTTTAGTTAATGGTTTATTAAAAGCTTTCGAATCGGCAGATGATGCTGTTGTCACGCTTTTCGAATTTATCTTCTTTCTTTTTGTGTTTAAAATGTTTTTTCGTTGTAATATTAAGCTTTCTTTTGTATTTGTGCGCTCGATAAAGTTATTACCATTATACGTACGAGATTGGACAGACACGTGCTATATCGAGACACGCACACGATGAATTTCACATATTAAATCGCCGTGATGTATGCATGTCGCACGAACGTGTATATACGATACATCCTCCTATTTTTAGTTTTTCGTACATTTTGTTCAATAATGTCATCTATTGAAACAGCCTGGTAACGCATTTGCTGTTTCGTCACCGAGGCGTTTGCACGAGCAAAAAATGAGTTTCACGTGTACACCGAATACAATCGACATCACCCGTGGAAACGATGTATCACACTCGTGTTTGCAGGCAGGTGTATGTTGCGCGGACCCCGCGTGACCGACAGTCACGTTTCTATGTTCGCGATTTCGAAAACAAAATACCGGTGTATCCGAGAAACAGCCTTTCTCTCTCTCGCGCGCGCGCCCCGCATTGTCATATGCTAAAAATAATATTTTTCGATAAATATTCGCGGGGAAATATTTCGTTTCTATAGAACCGTATATTACAGGTAAAAACAACATGTACAGACAGAAGGATTATTATGTTAGGCATTATTTTGACACATACACACACGACATATAAAGGAAATTATATTATTAACGAGACTGCGGAACGCTGTGAAAAGCTTCCACTTTACTCTTCATGCAAATATTACGCGACGGTAACCTCGTATACTAATACAATCGTATGAAAGAGACGACGAAGACGAGCAACAGGAAGCAGAAGTCCACTTGGCGCACATACACGTTGACCGTATAATATGCCGTGTGTGCACCGCACAAGTCGGGAATCCGCCCGGCCGTATAATTTTGTTTGTTTATGGTCAGCGCGCTGCTCGATTTTTCACCCCTAATGGACGCGCTCCAGCTGACAAACGACCGGCGGCCGATCCTTTTTTCCGGACTGTCGTCCGGAGTAAGAGCCGCCGTCGGCTTATGCCGCTTATTTAATGTCGGTTCTCGTAAATTTAGAGAGACGGAGACCTCGCGATGTGCGTATAAAATATAGAATGTGACTTCGCGCGAAGCAAACTTCGCGGTTTCGACGAGAACAAAAAAAAAAAAAAAAAATTTGATTTTCCTTCGCTGTACGTTCGTGTACTCGTCGACTATTTTTTTTTTTCTTTTTTTTTCTAACGTTTGCGATGCATGGCACAGTCCGCGCTCACATCGTGCGTATGTGTGTGTATATAAAAATATTCCCTTTTATAAATACAAGATTCCGGCAAAGAGAAAAAGTTTTGAAAATTGTGACAAAAAAGTGCGATAACTAATTGCGAGCACACAACGTAATTAAAGAATCTCCCTCGGCGCAATTTTAATTTTAACGTTATCACGATTTATAGGATGTAATGGTATATAATAATACGTGACAATTGTACAAATATAAATCTTCATCAACTCACGGAAAAGATAATTATTTTTGGTCGGTGAAAAATTCCGGGTAAAAATAATTCCCGCTAAAGTGTGTCACGTGTATCACGGGCTGGTTAAAATTCTAAAAGAAGACACGGCGCGAAGCGTATTTATAGAGTAATTAAAACAGCGTGGGCACGAACTTGGCTCTCGGGGAATGTCGTACCGAGGATAAAAAAATAAAGAGAGCGAGATCGTAGAAGAGGAAGCGAGAAAGAAAGATAGAGAGAGAGAACAGAATGGCGCATGGAGCGCGAGACGAGGCGAGACAGGATGAAGAACCCGCGGAAGTTTAATTTCGAGGCAGTATCGGCCGGCACTGCCGTATACCACCGGGGCGGTGTTTAAGCTTCGTCGTTGCATCCAACACTAAATCATAAGATATTAGAGAGTGTTCCGTACCCCCTGCACGCTCCCGAAGCCCCTGGTCTTTCTCCTCTGCTTACCCCTCCGCAGCAGCGAATCCTTTTGCACCTCCGTGGCCCGGGCGAGAGTAGAACCAATTTTTCTCTCGGCTGTCGCGCCAAGTTATGAAGAAATGAAGCTACCCTGTACCTTGTCTGCCACCTGCTTCTTTCGTTCCCCCTTTCCCTACGCTTCATCTTTCGCTTCACGGTTACGTCGAGAGTCCTCCGTTTTTGTCACGTTCGTGCGACCGACCGGGTGTTTACCCTTTCCCTCGACTCGCGTCCATTCCCATCTCGTAACGTTCCCGTGCTACCCGTCAACATCCATCTCAGCGGAATCCAATAAAATCAGACGAAGAAGCTGATGCCCGAGCGTTACCCCGGCCTTTCTTCCGCGCGCGCGGAAAGTCGCGGCGGACGTCAACGCGGAAAAGTCAGAATTACATTCCCCGCGCGAGAAGAAAACGTCATCGCGGCCGAGACGACGATAATTCGGTTCGCGGATAGTTCGCACCGAGTCGATTTGAATTTTTCGACCTCTATTCCTCTCCAAGGGGTGCACGCGGGGTGGTTTTCCACTTAACGGGATAGAGGAAAGTCGTCGCTGAAGAAAGAGAGCTGCTCGGAGGAAATGTATAAGGAGAGGAGCAGATGAATGTAGCGATTACACGTACAGGAGGTACTTAAATGGGACGGAGATAAAAATAATGGAGCTCTTTCGATCACGGCGAGTGCGAAGAACTGGGTGCGCGATAAGCGGGCGGAGGAATAACCGAGAGAGATCCGCGCGCGCGCTCTTCTCTCCGTGGCACGTCTCTGTTCTCGCGCGCGCGATTTCTATTATTGACACACACACACCAACATTAGTGTCTTCGGCGAAGATACGACACGCGCGATAATGAGCCGCAGATAAGAACGCGAAGATATATCTCACGGCGGATTATATGTAAATCTCGTTTCCTCCCACCGCGTGACACCTCCGCGTGACACCTCCGCGCCTCAATTGGCGAATGACGTCGTTCGAGAAGAGACGCGAAAAGGAGATAACGATGCGCGTTGTTTGTATATATTTTGAGCGCCGAACGAACGACACGCTGATGATCCGAAGAGAAGTATGTACGTATAAAAGCGTGACACATAACGCGGGCGACGAAGGCGTCGAGCGTTTCGTCATCTCTCGCGCAGTCTCTCGCGCTTATTGTACCGACGCTATTAAATTAAACGCGGAAGAAACTACTTAATGCGCGTTCCATATGCAGATTCACGTCTCTGTCCTGGCTTCCGCGTGGTCTCTCATACCACCCCGCGAGGTAATATAGTCTCTTTGTATCCATTTTATGACGCCCGTCGCCGTAAAGTCTTGGCAGTTACGAAACCTTAGCGTTGGAAAGTTTATACCGGAGGCTGCCGTTCCTCCTCTTCCTCCTTCTCCTCTTGCCGTTCTTCTTCCGCGCCGTCGGGCGGAGATGGATACATACTCTCCCCCGTCGGTTTCGTTTAATCGATCATTTACCCGAAAGATACTTTAATTCGAGAGACAGCGGTGTTTCTTGTTTGCCGAAGGGATACGCGAGCGAGGCAACGTCGACGAAAGACGACATCGTCAGGTTAAGCCTCCGGGGGAGGAGTAGCGTTGTAAGACGCGCGGGGAGAGGAGAGCTGACCGTAATCGGGGGTTTTGTTTGCACGGAAAAGTACACATCGACACGGCGATCCGATAAAATCCTAATTAAATCGATTAGGAGCGCGCCGCTACGGGAATGTACAAAGGGGGATGCTGTTTCGCCCGCCACCGGTGAAAATCGTCGAGCGGAGATAATATGCTATTGGAAACTTGCGTAACTGCAACCAGGAACACGGAGATGAATCGCGGTCGATAATATCGTGGGATTTTCGGAAGGCGCCGGGAATCGAAAGAGTTTCATTACTCACCGAGATCGCGAGGCGAACTACGTTCGGATTACACGGCAGGAGTCGTACGCGCGAATGTTTCTCTCCGAATGAGAGTCTTGCCGAGCGTCCGTTATCCCCGCGGCATCTCGGTGCGATACGAAACAAATAACGCGAATAATGCCCACCACTTCGTTCGATTATTGCAATATAAATTATACGGCTTTTATCTTGCGACCCATCTACCGTGTAATTCGTTCTTGTGCTTCGCGCATTAAATATCAGTCATCGTAAATATTTTACGTGTTATCGCAGAGATCTCACCATGCGGATCAATAAGTGAGGTAATGAGAATAAAATATTTACACATATTTCCGCACAACATCCTGCAAACGGCTCCAATGACCAGACTTAGAAATTTTCTTAGTTTTAAAATATTTACAATTCGATATTAAGTCGACAAACGCGCACGTCACAATTGAATAACTGCTATTTTTTAGTCTGTTATCTCTCTCGAGTCGAGCGCACTATTATTAAATGAGAAATTTCTATAACTATATGAATATTGAACATAATACTTGTCGGATGTAACAGTTGGTAGATTTAATCGTATATATTTTTATTATTTAATCGTATATCTTCAGTCACATGCTAATCGAGTCAGATATAATCGACGAGAAAGGTTTGTTCCAATTCCGACGAAAAACGTCTGGCTTCTCTTCATCGTCCGTGACAAAAAATTTGGGAAACGCGCTGTAATAGCAAAGAAGAGAGGGCGAAAAGGGAGGAAAAACAAGAGAGTGACGGAGGGAACGGGGGGGTGTTTATCGTGCGATTGCCGGAGGCGGCTATTTTGGCGTTGAACTGTCACCGCGCGCGCGCGCGCGTACCGGAAATAAAAGGAAAACGTACTTCCGCCAGTTTCCGCCGTTGCGGAAAAGGCGAAATGTCGCGAAGCCATTATCCCTGCCCACCCCGGTGGATTCCATTCACCGCGCCTTCAGCCCGCTCTTTACGCCCGTAAACGAATAAACTGGATACGTCGCATCGAATTGCGTTTTACGAGCGATCTCCGTCGCTGCGACTTCGCACTCAAAGGCGAAATGACGATACTTGCCGTACGCGTAATATTTTTCAATTAAACGTAATGTTTTGTGTCACACGAGGCGTATATCTTGAAAACGTTCGGGAGAGGTTTTTTTATTATCCTCTTCGCGTAATTTACGGGCAAAAAAATGTGAAGAAGAAAGACGCATATCTCTAAACTTTTACGCACGGACGAGACACACACCGTATGCGCGCACTTACCGATACGTACCGGTACGGCGCTTTAAAGTTGCGGACTTATGATCGCGCTGGGTCAAATACTATACACGGAGACGGTTATTTTATTTTCTCGCGCGACATTTAATGGTTGGAATACCGATATGACGCGTCGCCATTTAAAAGCACAGCGAATTCTTCTCGCGACGCGCTTTTCAAGCGCGAACACACGTTACAACCACTGAGAGACAGCAACAATGTGTGTTACCGCGGAATTCAAATCTCTTTCTCGCGATGGCAGGAAATTGAATTAATACACGGCTATCGGTCTGTGCATGCTTCGTCGCTTACTTAGCATACGAGACGTAACCGGCTTTAAATATGGCGCAACTTAATTATACACCGGCGTAATAAACTGCATGCGCCGCGCTCGCGGCTACAACGAGAGAAAGAGAAAAAGTGAGTCGCTCGTAAAAATGAGCAGCGAGATACAGAACAAATCTTCCTCGCTCGCATGTCGAGCATTAATAGCATCGCAAATTAGACGCGGTGTAAATATTTCACTGCGAGAACGTCAGGGGAGAAGGGTGGGATTTTTTGTATCTAAAATAAATTTGATAAAATTTAATGTTAATAAATGCGTTACATGTTTGAAAAATATATAACGTTGTGAATATTTCACGCCGCAGTCGAAAGCAATTTTTTTTACAACGGGCGACGCCCGTTTGTACTATTTAAATAATGAAACTCCGACCACACAATGCGAACGTAACAATGAAAACGAACTAATGTATAATTAAACTTTCATTAAATAACGCAAATAATTCGAATATCCAGTCGATAGACGAAATGTAAAAACGATAAAACGTGTAATATTTCCCCCCAAAGTTAAGAGACCAACTTGTCCAAATTTGCTCTGCGGTGCAAAAAATACCAGCTATGTTGGTACAAAAAGAGTCATGACATCCGTTGGCCATTTTATTCACTCAACATGGAACGGACTCTCTGAATATGAAAGATAAAAACTCCGGGCGAAGATCTTTTCGCGTAAAATTACTGACTCAGCAACGTCGAGATTTTCTACTCGCGAAGGAAATACATCTGGACTGGCAGACTGCTTAAATTTTTTAAATACAGCTTCTCGCCTCGTTGCCCCGATCTTTTCTTGCCTCCGGCATTCCCAAGGGTCGCTTCCAGTTGGAGATTCCGCCCGTTGGTGAAAAGTTCATCGTTTCGCTGAATGTGTAACAAAAAAACAAAAAAATATATAAAAGCCACCAGGCTAATTTGATAGTTTAATAATGCGTTTAGACGTGAACCGGACCGCATTTTTCTCTCTCATTTTTCTCGGTTCGTCAATCTGACTGTGCCGCGAATCTAATCAACTTGTCGAAAGCAGATATTTTATATATCGCAGATGCATTAAATAACATTTCAGCTTTCATTTCATCACTAGAATCTGTTGATACGAATATAGAAAAACTACTTGTTAAAATTTTCTTAATAATTAAAAAACTAATATTCTCTTGGAATTGAATTAATATTTCTCTTTTCCTTTCCAGAAAATATATATGCACACGTAAAAATTAAGATTGATGAGGTCTAAAAATATGTTTAGAATCAGTTTAAATCCACGCGATTGTCAGGAAAATAAAAGATGTGATTAAAAATCCAGAGATAACGTGATAATTTCAACCTCTAAAGCCCATAACGTATGTGTGCGCGCGGATATATTTCGAGACTCGGAGTTTAATATTCGATCTTATCGACCCAGGCGCGGAGTGCTTCGGGTCACCTCGACGACCCGTAGTGACCTCCTTCGCAAAATCGTCTCTGGCTTTCTTTCAATCTTTAACCCCGCTCTCCTTTCTATCCCGTTTTGGCCGTTTTCTCCTCTTTCTGCTTACGCGGTAACGAACATAAATAAATATACAAAGCGCGCATGCATTACGTACACGCGGTTGTATCGGGTAGAGCGAGATTGTATCAAGCGAGAGGGAAAAAAGAGTAGTCTCCGAGGTCTCGCCGCAAGTGTGACAAGAACGTGTGTAGAGAAACCGACGTTTCCCGTTGCCCGGCGTCTTCGCGATGGAATAGACGATGGGAGCGGAGAAAATGCGAGAAATTCGGAGGGGGATGTGAAAGGGGTACACCACTGCGAGAGACTACGGCGAGAGGAAGCGAGAGACAAACGCTCGCGAAGGTGCTGGGGTGACGAAGATCGTCGGATAAAAGCATCATGACTTAGTGATGAACTCACCTTTTGCCAATCCTCGCGCGCCCGCAGCTCGGTTTCCGAGAGTAGAGAGAGAGAGAACGAGGAAGACAGAGAGAGAGAGAAGAATCTTACTTTCTCTCTGTTCCATCTGCAGGAAATCTAATTCGTACTGCCGCGTTGTAACTCTTCAAAGAAGAGCTCGTCAGCGGAATAAAGACATTTTCAGCAAGTGGACGCGATCGTCGCGGCGATACTCGGAGACGTTAACTTCTGAAGAATGCAAGTGATAAATGCTCGTCGGAAATGGGAAGAATGTGTTGAGATACTCTGATTATTCGTCAGGCGTAAAAAAAAAAAAATAAGGGGAAGACGCAGACGTGTTGAAGGCAGCCGAGGCTTCTCGAGCTGCTTAGGGATACAGCGACGTGAGACTTTTTTTGAAAACAAGTCGAAATTGACTTGGCCTACGTTCGCGGAATATTTGGCTTCATTTCGTTATTAACGTTGTGTTAGATGAGAGAACGTGAAGGCACGAACGCCGCGAGCAAGAAAATATATCGCCTGTAATCATCGGACGTCGCAGGGCACTTATCGACGACAGCCGCGCGACTAATGAAACATTTAATTAACCGTTCGGCTAAGGGGTGGGAAGGGATTTGTCGAAATTTATAATATATAACTTTCGCGGTATAAAACAAAGGCCAGGCTCTATACGGCTGCACACGTGACGTTTAATAACGAACCCCCACATGGTGATTCTCGTCACGGACTTCGAACCCCGCCGTATGGAATAAACGTGTGAAGACTCGCGCGAGTGCGTCACACGCTCTCGTCTCTCGTGTGTGCGTGTGTGTGTGTATGTGTACGCGTCAACGTACACGCCCGAAACACGTAACTCCGTTTATGAAGGAGATAGAGGAGGCTAATAAAGGTCGCAGCGGGGTGCCTAATAAACTGTTGCGGCTTACAATGTATTCCAACCTCCCCCTCTCGCGTTGTCGTCCGCTACAGCAATTGAACGTTGGAATTTCCCGAGCTTTCCGAGTATGCTTGTCCATTTCATCGCTTTCTGATATCTTTGTTGACATCAAGCGCGACAATAATTTGTGTGTATCGAGATGTAATAAATAAATCAATCTCATTATTCGATAAAATGTGTCAAAGCTGCGCGCGTTGTTCGAAACTCGAGAAGAACGCGGATGAAATAACATATTACTGACGCGCGGAGTGAGCACATGTGATTATTCCGGTGCGATAATAAATCCGAGCGCATTGACAATGAATCCGAATAAAAATAACAAACGAGTTGCAACGGTACGTAATAATTCTAATAACAGTTACGAGTCTCCATTTCGCGCGCAAGTGGTACAGTCAAGGATTGCGGTGGACATCAATAGCAATAAGGCCGAAACTTCGCAACACGCTCCGAAATAGAGCGAGAGAGAGTTCAATTAATTGATTGCGCACCGTGTTCCCCCGGCTGTTGGTCAGTCATCTGGAAAATAGGTCAGACGGCAAATTGGCAAGAGAAAGAGAAATCGCGCGAGTGTATCGAAGATAAACCGTCGCGAATAAGTATGATCGAGCTACAATGAAATCGGCGCGGAGATCCGAGAGAGAGAGAAAGAAACCGCGCGGGAGGAATTTTATGAGAAGTAATAGATTGCGAATCGTGCAACAGAAATAACTCGATACCACAGAGGTATATATAGATATATAAAAAGAGTCTAGTCAATCTCAAATTGCGGGATCGATTTGATGAAATTACGGCAAAATGACAAGAAAACGGCGGCGGCATCCTTCGGGCGACAGCAAGCAGAAAGAGAGAGAAGAAACTGAAACGCAAAGAATAGAGAATACGAGCGCGAGGATGGGAGACACAACCTTCGGCACGAGAGAAATACAAAACCCCGACTTCGTTTTCGAAACCCTACGATGCGCGCCCGAGAAATGGGAGATCCTATTGTCCGAGAAAACTGCACGGGAAAACTCTGTCCGCGCACTCGCGCGGAAAAGCGAACGTCCACGCCACGTTGATTCCATCAGGTTATCGATCGTCGACGATTCGTCCATAAATTACGTGGATTCAGAGAAGAAACGTCGAAGGGAGGTCAGGGAGGTGGAGCGGAGCGCAAAAAAAAAAAAAAAAGAAAATTGTGTCGTTTGTAAGGAAAAAAAACAACGATAAAAAAAAATTCGCTGTCGTGTCTCGGAAACATGTTACAGTTGCGTGCAATTGCGTGCCTGATTACACCGTCGCGGTTATAGTCTCGTCGTTAGCAGCGAGCTACATAGTTGAATATATGCTTGAGTATACGTTGATGTATACATACGTTCTCCTCCTCGTCGTCGTCGTCGTTCATTGGTATATTGCGGTATTCTGCTAGCTATACGCGCGAAGGTGTTTATATCTAACTGACGGCGGCACGTGTTTACATTTAATCATGTTTTACGACGAACGCGAGAATCCATTGAGTTCCAGGATAAACGGTAGGAACGTGCCGACGTTAGGGAAGCCTACCTCTACGTTCGAGACTTCGCGCTCGAACTAAATGTCTCTTCTCCCTCTGAGCCATGAAAATACCCTTTCTCTCTCTCTCTCTCTCACGCTCTGTATTTGAGGAAACCCGATCGCTCTTCTCCCATACAAGCACGTCGTCGAAATTTTCCAAAGCCGAGGCCCGATAATGAGACACGTCATACATAAATAACGCGATGACGCCGCGCCATGAGAGACTAACCGGATGCGCGCACACAAGCGACGGAAGATCGTACGTAAGGGATGAAATCTCTCTCGCGAGCAAGTGTTCCCGAGATCGTTCGTCGGTCGTCGTTCTTCGGCGTTACAACGCGAGTGCCACAACCCACCACCACCCGGTTATCTGACGGTGCATCGTGCAGGTTTAGCGAATGTCTCCAAGACGTGACAGCACGTATAGACAAAGCAGAGAGAGAGAGAGAGAGAGAGAGACTCCCCGAGCGAAGCATCAAATTCAATGGCAGGATGCTTCGCATTTCGCCTGTTAGGAACGGTTAACGAGACTTAGCTCTCAGTGGTGATAACTACCTCGTGTTTACTAACCGTACGTAACAATGCAACGTTCAAGTGCCCGTGAACACACTAGGAGGACGATGGCGAGGAGGTCGCGCGCGGACTCAGCTCATACATATATACAAATATCAACCGTATCTGCGAGAATTCATTAGCGAAACGTCTTTGAACGAAGCGTCCATACGAATTGGCTGTGTTCGAGATAAAAAAAAAAAAAAAATACACCTCGCTTTTTCGTACAAAATCGCGTGTAATATTCCAGTGATTGTAGAACACAATTATATTCTGCGTATTAAATCATTTACCGCTTACGAGTCTAATTGTTTACAAAAAAACGAACGTGGAAAAAAAGAACGAACAAGAAAAAGAAACCGAGTTTGCATAGTGACATCCGCGTTCGGAAGAGAGGGTGAGATTTACGCGGCATTTACATTCCCAAGGGAGTTCACTCACGGAATGCAAATAATGATCGCCATCGATTTCGCGTTTTGCATATTCAGGAATACGTAAGCGCGCGTGTTACGCACGCACGGCGTTGCGGCCTCGTAAAATCTTGGAACAATTATTTTCCACGCTACGCACCACCGCCGGGTGTTTATGATATTCGTCACGCGAGGTTTACGTCGCCGACGAATCCCTGGAAGTTAAACCGGGCATGCGAGTGGTGTACGCGCGCTCGCGTTTCTCCCGTAAACTAGCTCATGTTACAGACCCATGTAAACTGCACCGTCTGCAGGACAAATATCCACGTAGCTTTGACTAGGTATCTCCAACTATCCACCACGATGTGTATCCTACGTTTCATCGTGGATCCTAATTTTATTCGCAGTTCAGTAAATTCAAGAACTTCTCTCTCTCTCTCTCTCTCTCTCTCTACTCTCTCCAATTTCTCCTTCTCTCTCTTTCTCTTCCTCTCTCTTTACATGCCGCGCTAAGACCTGGCGGTGTTACGTGGCGTTTCTTTAACCGGCTACAATGGAATAATTAAACCGAAGAAGGGGAGTATAACCAAAAACACGAGTTCCTCCGGATATACTCGTTATTATTCCCGGGCACGAACAAAACGGGCTTGCTCGTTCTTCCGTACATCGGAGCTAACTTCGCGGAGAATTTAATCCGCGGTATACCTACATACGTGCACGCTGATTTGGTTGATCCCGGGCCGTCACTCATGTTAAATCCCACCAGACTTTGCAAGGCAGCGAAAGCGGAGAAAATGTAGGGACGGGGGAAGAGAACAGGGACGATACGCGCGCGGATGTGGCCGAGAGGGAAAAGAGCCGCGCGCGAGAAGAAAGAGAGATAGCGGCTATGTCTCGGCCGTTTAATAAACCCGCCTTGTGAAAATATAAATTTTAATTAAGCTCCTACGAGAAAGAGTGAGATAGGGGAGGGGGAGGACGGGGAAGACGAATATCTCCTGCACGCGCATCGCTGCAGGGAGATACTCGTTCAACACTCAAGATATTGGAGCACATGCGGTGAAATATATTCTTGTTTAAAGAAAAATCTTCTTGGACGCAAAACAAAAAAAAAATCATGAAAGGGCATAAACTATTTTTATAGATCGAAATAAGGAGAATTACTTTGTACAGTTGTTCTGTTGTGCGTTGCCGATTTGACGATGTCGAGGAAGATTTTCTTCGCAGATACGCGCGCACGAACAACGTGGCCATGTCTGCGAAGAAGAGAGGAAAGAGAAGAAGAAGAGAAAGCGAGCGAGAGCGGCGAGTTGCAAGACGAAGAAAGGAGTACGTAAGAAAGAGTAAAAGGGAGAGAAAGATGGCGGTAACCCCCGGAGGGTTGGGTATACTTCTCTGAAATAGATATTCTTTCTCCGCTCACATCCACGCCGGAACGGTCGAGCGCGGGGATCAGGTTAAATCTATTGTATAAAAACCTAAAACTCCTCCGTGAGTTTCAGCGCGCGCGGGCCCCCGAAGAAGCGCCTCTCTCCTTTCTTCTGGTCTTCCTCCTTCTGGCGCTCCGCGCGCTTTACCTTTTATCGACCCTGTCAGCGCGAATATTAGTTTCATTTGCAAGACTCACGACCTTTACCGCTCGACTCGCGCGCTCCATTTTTCTTCCACCCTCCCTCTCCGTCCCCTCTCCCTCCCTCGCTCTCTCCTTTCGTTCTATACATAAGTAATGACGGACTCAGATCTCGGGAAGTTCCTGGGTTACGCGTAAAACGGTAACTGGGTCAAATCTCTTATCCTGGCAAGTTCTAACTAACTACGGAAATGGCGCTAATGGCCACCGTACCCTTTTCCGACATATCGCGGAAAACGTCCTCCTCCGGTGAATTTTCCACGGTATCAGCGCGCACGGTATCATCACCGCCAGCACTGCCTCCCATCACCAGCGGATAAATGAAACGCGAGCACAAAGAATAGCAGGAGTGGCTGCCGGTCGTTTGGCCGAGAGAGCCGCTGTTTAAACGCTTACCGTTAGATAATCGTTTAACCCCGCCAAATCCTATTGCGCTTAAATGCAGTTCGCGTTCACGAACTTGTACTACTCTCGCTTCTGTCGGTATTAAACGGCGGGAGGGAAAGAGAAAGAGCGAGAGAGAGACAAAGAGCAGAGAGAGAAAGAGAAGAGAAGAGAAGAGAGAGCAGATCAAACTCGTGCGCGCCGCTCGTTCAGGTCGGGAAGGTACGAGAGAGTTTATTGAAGTATCGCTAATCCCACGGGGATGATCCGCTAGGGTAGCTGGCAGCTGGGCTCTGGCACATCCTAAAGCGCAAACTGATGGCACACCGTGTGACGCCATGATTTACTCGCTCGAGTCTCGAACCCACAATCTGTAAGGCTTAGCAAGTCCGCGTGCGCCGCCGTTATAACTATCGCCGTCGGGCTCCGTCGAGTCTGCGATATTAAAACCCATCCGTTTCCCCCGGGTTTCGCTTCCGTCGCTTCCTCCTATTACGTTTTTTCCCTCCCTTTTTTTCTTCCGCTTCCCCCTCTCGTCATCGGATCACGTTGAATTCTAGATGGGACAGGTACGAGCCAAACTCTATACCGCCTCTTTTCCGTCTCGTTCAAATTCCATGAATTTCTCTCTCACTCTGTGCGTTTCTTTTTTTTTTCTCTCTCTCTCTCTCTCAATCGAGTGCTGACAAGTATTCGCGCGCTACCTACTGTTTCCAAATCCTCTCTCTTCGCGCATTTTTTTTTCTCTTTTCTTTTTTTCGGAACGTGTACTCGAACGGCGACACCGGCAATCAATGAAGTCGCGCAAAATTCGGTCGACGAAAATTGACTGCGCGACATCGAGCGGATGTCACAAAACAAAAGCAAACATCATTTTCTCGCAATCTGAGAAATTTATGCGCGAAAGAACAGCGACGGAAGAACAGGCGGTACTTTTTGAAACGAGATTCCTTCGCGGGGTTAAGGGGTAGCTCCCGCTGCGCTCGTTGAGAAGCCGCACTGCTCTTTCTCCCCCCCTCTCACTCTCTACGTGTTGCCCCGCAATTTCTAACGCCGCTCACGTATTTTGGTGATGACGTCACGCGTGAAGAGAGCAAAATATAAAGCCGCACGAGGACCCTACGAGAAACCCGAGGCAGGTGTATTCGCGGGGAAACGCGGTCAGGTAGAGTATGGAAATGTACAGTTACAGGATGCCACGCGAGTCTACTTACAATGCCGTAAAACAGTCCCCCCGTGTATTGTTATCCTATATAAACTGCTGCAGCGAGGGGGAAAGGGAAGAAAAAGGAATATAAGTATTTACTCGCGCATCACCGACGCTGCACCAGCAAGCGACGGTAACACTTCACGTGCGGCCATACAACGCGCACGTGTTTCCGCAAACCCCCTATCGGCATAGAGAGTGCACCAATTACTTGCCAATGTATATTCGATACGAGGGTAAATTGATCGCGCGTGATCGGCGATCTTGTGTCGGCGCAACGCGAAAGTTGGATAATCGCGTGAAAAAAAAAAAACTTCTCGCGTCGCGAGAAAAATTCGAGACGACCGTTAAAAAGCGTTCGCTCGGATAGTTTTTGTCCGGGAGAGTGGAAATCTCGCGGAAAACCACGAGTGAAATAGGATTTTGTAAAAGACAGGTTAAAAGTGAAGTGGAAATGCGCTTTGACGGAGACAAAGGTAGGTGGTTGCAAAAGTGCGGAAATGGGGGATTAGAGATAGGTGGGTAGGAAAGGACAAATACAATGGAAGCGTGTTCTCTCCCATCCCCCACCCCCTTCGTTCTCTCGCCTCGACCTCTTAACTCCCTTGATGGAAACGCGGTTCCCCGGGATGAAGTTCCATCACGAATACTCACATCATAATCGATGATCGATGAAGTCGAAGGAGACAGGAGTTCAACGACGGAAGGCGGATACTTTTTAATATCTGAGCCACCCGCGTGTAACTTTGGAAGGGAAAATTATCGGAGGATCGCTTTGCGGCATACTTCACTTGCGCGGCGTTACTTCTTTTAAAAAAATATATATATATATCGCGACATCGATCTCTACAGAAAGAGAGTCTCGGGTTTCTCTGTCACACTTATTTTTATGATAATTTCTTAAAGCAAAGTGTAGCACGGAGATTTGACTTTTAATACGGGGATGTAGCAATAGCAGTTTTCAAAAGATATAAACTCGGAAAATACTCGGGGATTTATATATTTCATAAGATATACTCGACAAAAAAAAAGAGAATAAAGCTTTTGCGACTTCAAACGAATCTCTTATCTCAAAAGACTTTCGACTTGAAAATGAATTATAGAGACGATGTTTAAAAGTCACGAATAAATGCGGCGTCCAATCAAATTTTCTCCAAAGAAGAGATCGGCATCAAATTGGTCAAAGAGTAGACGAAAGCCAAGTGTCGGAGATACCTGCCGGTTATATCTGCGTATCGTGAAACGAAATCAAAGGAGAAGCACCGCCGAGAGACTGCGTTTTCGGTCCGAGTGAAGTTTTCGTCACTAATGCAATCGCTTCCTATATAGAACCGTAATCAATCCGAGACGAAATGTACAAGGTGCTGCGATATGCCTAAGAAATAAGGACGCGCACGTACGGTTGAGTTAATGCGAAACTTAGAGAAAGTTTTGGTATAGAAAAGAAGAGTTCCGCCCCGCTGTATCTTCAACATTCGGTCGGGAAGCGCTCCGTAACGACGGCGGCACATATCGGCCGCGGCGTAATAACGACGACGACAAATCCGTGAGGTGCTAAGCCGCAGGGGAGAAAAAGTTTTCTCTCGACGCGCTTTACAAAGTACGACGAAACTTTGCTCCACCCCGTTAACGCGCGCTCGCTCGCGCGGCGCCGCGTGGAGGCGCGCTACTATTGTAGCACGAGACAGTTATCAGATCTATAACGTTTATTGGTTCGTTAAACATCTCGGGAAATTGTTTAGAAAGCAATAAAACTTACTGATCCAATAATCGCGCGAACTACCGCGAACGAAGCGGGACGGCTAATAGTATTGTGTATGGATGTTAAGTCAACGAGTCAACTTCCAAGATGAATATTAGGCGGTTGGTTACTTGTAAATCTTCGGGGCGAGGTCGATAACGCGCGCCACTTCGCGCGAGTACGTGGCGAATAAATTGGCTTTGGGGCGAAGTGCACTTTTGTGTAAAACTTGGCGAGAAGAAGCATTTGTTTCAATTTTAAATTTCAAATCGCGCACACGTGCCAATAAAATTTCTTAACGCTGGTCTAACTCGCGTTTAAGCGGAAAAGGTCATTTCGCGAACGGTTTTTTTTTTTTTTTTTTTTTTTTTTAGTCGGGTTGAAAAATAAAATCAAAAGTCTTTTCTTTCGTTATTTCGGCTCTTTGAGACCGAAATCTAAATTGACGCAAATCGCCGATTAAACAGACGAAAGAGAGAGAGAAATCCGATCGTAAAAGCACATTCGATTGCACTCGCGCGTGCGTGAGAGCTCGTTTCGCGATGTCAAAACCGATATTACGTGTCCGTTGGTTTCATGCGACGTTACCGGGCGCATTGTGTGATTAACAGCTCTAAAATGCGACGGTAACCCGTTATTAGTAAGCCATAAAATATCCCCGCGGGGGATCGGAGCGCGTGGGAGTCAATCCCCCTCCCTTTTGCAGTCGTCGGTCTGGTTGGATACAACGTTCGCTAGAGCGTTATCATGGCCGAATCTAGGCAGCCCAACGACACGTGGTTAAATTATTAGGGTCCCATATAATTGGCCGTCGGCTTGCGGTCTAGTTCAACACGGACCATCGCCGCGCAGTTTGGCTTTGCGGGAGGAGGAAGAGGGGAAAATACCCTCATGTTTCCAGGAAAGCTGTCGGAGCTGTGGGTAGAAGCTCCCCGTTCGGATCCGAGGATTTCGCCCCGGCGCGCGTTCCAGAACGGCGATAAGAGATTAAAGTTGTCAAAAGTCGCGTCTGAGTTCGTCGACGGCGGAGAACGGAGTCCGCTGTTGATCGATAGACGCCTGGTAGCACTTAAATCGAGATGATGACAAGAAAAAAAAATATATGCGAATAAAATCGTCGAAGGAGAGATGGAACTGAGAAGAAAACGCGATGAGATAGATCGAAAACGTTTTGTATAATCGTATCGTTGTCGAAGTAAATTCCGATACGGTAAAAATCTTCGTGCTACGGACGTAAAACAATTTACGTGTCCTATTTCGAAATCATATATTTAGCACCGCCGTGTCACCGGACTCGATGAACATGTGAGCAATTACCGAAGATTGTTCGATTAGCAATCAATATCGTCATCGTAAAATATGTGTTTCTTGTACCTCGTTAGAAATTAAGTAACGTAAAGTTTCCTCCATACGTATTTGTAAAACCGAACTTCTTTTCGATATA
>QVNV01014192.1:0-26378 GCA_014825455.1 Pseudomyrmex pallidus | reverse complement strand
AGCGCGAGAGAGGAAACATACTTTAGACATTAACATTGCGGTCGTTTAGTGTCGGCGCGCGTTAGAGGGAGAACGATTTTTTGCTCGTTTCATCTTCTCCCTTAATGGCCTGTTCCCGCGGGACAATGAGGCAGGGGCGGATGCCGACTTCTCGACGCTTGACTCCAATTAGTTTCTTTAAGCGCAACTACAGTGGGGAGCGCAACACTTCAGTAAAAGCTTCTAACAGACTAGTCTCGCAACGCGCAGAAATGAGAAAAACTATCGAGAATCTGAGATACACGTTTCAGTTGCAATTAAACATTAATAAGAACTTGGGCATAAATTTAGTGCTGAAGTGACCAATTTGGTTTCTCTTACGATCTCCAGCAGAGAGACTGGAACACGTCGCTGTCATGAGCTAGAGAAGAAATTGTAATTTAGATATTTAATTCGGATATTTTTTTCGTCTCGCGATAAGCTTTTGCGTTTTCGTTGCTCATTAGGTCGCAGAACGCGATGCGCCCCTGCGGCAAGAGGGTCGCGGAATGAGCGCGGGGATGGACCCACGCGTTATCAATGGCGCTCTTCGAACGAGAAAGACACTCTTTCGCCGCCGTCCTCTTCCTCTTTTTCCCCTCCCGATGGCGCGTTCACGACTCACCATTTACCGGGTTTATTCGGTGGACGCGACAACTCCATGAAACCGAGACTTCACGACCGCGCGCGCCCACCACAATTACCGTAACCGCCGCTTTTACCCTCTTCGTGGATCTCGCGCACGCACCCGCGGCGAGACTCTCCTCGAGAACGAGTAACTTAATGCTGACGTAACTGTACTTAAAGCGTCGCTGATGTCATTTTTACTCACACGTGCGACGCCCGCTGCAATTCCTCCTGATGGCTCGTAATGGAATAGAAATTTGAACGAGACAACGTTCGGGGGAAGATTGCGAGTATCATGTTGAGCGAGTTACAGTTTTGCAAAAAAGAAAAAAAAAGGAAGCATCACCAATGTATTATTAGAGAGTAGCAAAACATCGCGTGATAAATGTTGGAGAATTAACAAAAGTTGCGATTAATCAGCTGATTTGATTAAAACGTCGGGTTTTCCGTTCGCAAAAATTGTAATTGAAAGACAGAAAGAAGGAAGGATTCAGATAAATCAATGAAAAGAAAAAGAAAATGGGATTAATTTCTATATAATGTATGACCCAAAAGCCATAAATATAAGCAAAAGCTATATTTTCTCTCTCCCGCCACCCTTCCCGCGCCACGGCGCCATTTCTCCCGACGGCGCACAAAGAAATCCCTCCGAACACCCTCTATAATCACGTTTAATTACAAGGGGAAAAAGTCCCGGTGAGAGTGAAGTAATCTGTTCCCCTTCCGAGCCGTTCCGTCGGCCTCCACGAAAGAGAGAGAGAGAGCGCGCAATCGTTGCTAAATTATATCTCCGCAATAAGTGAATCTGGATCGTCCTTTTTCACATTAATGCGAGCATCGCGAACACTCGTGCGCGAGCGTAATAGAATCCGGGCCCCCGGAGGCCGCCCTTTTCGTGCTCTTACGACCCTCGCGCGGAACCAGTTTACCGCGATCCGAACGAACAAACGCGAAAAGGGGGAGAGAATGCGCTCGGTCAAGTAAATCGAACGCAAACACAGTTTAGACTTACCCGCGCGGTCGTTAGATCGCCGCGCCGTATCGAATCGACGACGACACGAAGGGGCGAATCGAACGCGATCCCGCGACGATGGTAACGATCGCTCGCGATCGTTCGCGTGTTTGCTCATTCTTGGATCGTTCGTTTTCTTCTTGGTTCTTTTTTTCTTGCTGGTTTCCTCCGCCTCCTCCAAGACCATATCGAAACATATATTCCGCGCCCGATCTCGAATCGCGCGCCGCAAAGTATCCCGGATTCCGAGATACCGAATGATCTTGAATTGGATTAGGGCGCGAGCGCAATGCGTGTATCGAACGTGGTAAGTTCGAGCAAATAGAACGACTTTTTTGCGGGCTAAATGCACCGAGCGCGCCGGAACGTGCGTGAATCACGCCGATTTCAACCGCTTAAGTGGTCGCTCGGTCTCGCCTATAATGATGGTATTTATATTCTCATCGTGACGATGAGCGCTCTCGATAGAGTCTCTCCTCCTTCGATAAATGTACGCGCGCGATCGAAAAAAATTAGCAACACACATATCGCGCGCGATAAGGTAACTTTTCTGCGAAAAGAGTCTCGCCGTTGAAGACAGGTGTGTCTGAAAATAGCTTCAAATAATTCTCAGTGCGTGTGTCGAGATATTTACATTGAAAATATATTTTGGTTAAAAGTAGATAAAAAGTGATACCTTTAAAATATTTGTACAAATGGAGTAAATTACTTGAATAAGTAATAATTACTTAAAACGTCGCGATGATAAATTAACAATAAAATTAGATAAAAATCTCAAAACATTTCTTTTTCAGAATATAAGTATTTTATCATATCACAGATTTTATATATGCGACTAGATAGATAAAGGTAACATCTGTATCTTTTCGGATGTTAAAACAAAGCACTGTAACATGCATCCTCCTGAAATCAACAATCGAGGAAGCAACGAGACAGCACTGTGTTTGAGAGGAAAAAATGTCGTGTCTTTGGAACTTGTGTATATACGTCGAACGACTCCTCGTTCATCGGGAGACCACCTGCGGGATGATGTCTCTCCCCGTCTTTCCGTCGCGAGGACCGAGCGGAGGCCACGTGCAAGCCCGGCCAGCATATCGCGAGACTCGGCGTCGACAAGAGAGCCGATTCGGAGGAATGTTAACGAATCGCGGAATCCTGCGGCAAGACGGATAACGGCGATGTCGGCCGACTCGCGATTCCCGACGAGCCTCGCCCGTGAGCTTCGCATTCGAATAACACGTCGTGTATCGGGGCGAGCGCGCGTCGGATCCGCCGTACGGGTCGTCGAACCCGCCGTTCGTTCGGCTCCCCCGATCACTCCGGATGCGGCAGCCGCGAGAAGGAGAAAGAGGAGACGGTGTACCTATAGGATCGGGCAGGACGTAGACCGAGAACAAAGTACCGAGTACCCATTCGCCGCGCGGTCGAGCTGCCGTCGTCGTTGTCGTTCGCCCGGTATAGTAAGGCCAATTGCCCGGACGGGATTCGACGAGTTCCAAACCTGCAACCGGGAGTCTCTTCTCCACGATCCCGTAAACGAAGACAGAAAATCGGGTTGTCTTGGCTAATGATGCCGCGCGGTTGAGAACGCGCGTTGCGTTTCAGCGAGCCGAGATAAATTTCACATTACATTGGGGAACAAAATTTTTTGTCTCGTCTTGGGATTTACTAATGAAATAAACGATGACTCTTGTAAGGAATTGTTTAATGATTTTCACTGAGGGCTGGGGATTAACTGGAAACACTACTGATTACGAAGCACAGTAATTAGAGATATTCTATTACATTCGCTTCAACTTTACAACACAACTTGGCGAATCGACGTACCGGTAAACACCGTTCGCGGGGTAATCGGGGTTGCCGAATTTTTTCCCGATTTGTACGACAAGTGCCGATGAATAACGAGCACGTCAATCGTTCGCGAGCAGTCGAGACAAAAACAACTTTATTGTCAATTGTAACTGCGCCATCAAGTTGTCGTAAAGTTGGAGTGTAATAAAATATCTTTAATTACTGTGCTTCGTAATAAGTGCTGTCTTAAGTTAATCAGCCTTCAGTAAAAATCGTTAATTGTGCAAGCTCGATTGCTACCGGTAAACACCGTTCGCGGGCACTCGGGCTTGCCGAATTTTTTGTTTTATTTCCATAAGGAACAAGTCTGTTTAATAGAATTTGTTTTTATTAATGTACGGAAATTTCTTAAAGTTTAACAAACTGTCTAGAAAAGGTTTATTGCCGACACGCGACACGCGATTAGACGGCGTCGAACAACAGCGGAGCGACCAGAGGGAGAGATTTTCCTCTCGTAAACACGGCACGTCGTTATTCCCGGATAACCGTAATCAGTATCTGCGTGATAGCGCGTTTCCGCGCGGTCGCTCCACTTCTAAAATAACTATCGCTCGCGATCGATGCGCGATAAAGACACAAATCACACACCGCATTCGCATAAACAGCAAATGCTAACTAAGGGGAAAACTAGTCTTTCTCACGCATCGGTGTTCGAACGTCTACTGATTTTTACGCGCATACATATGTACGTGTACGCTCCCTCGAGCGCAACGCAATCGATTTCCACGTATCGTGGAAAATAAAGCGATAATATTGTTTATGCGTGTGAGGTAGTTTTAATGAATTGGACGGACATGAAAATAGAGCCAGCACGATAGGATAAACAATTAAACACTAGTCGAATTGTCCACGATGCTCGCCACGTGAACATTTTGTCGTTCGTCGGTTCGCGTTGTCGCAGCAACGTTTCGAAATCTGAATCGCTGTGCTAAATCGAACAATATGTCATTAAATTTACATCCCGGAAACTTAACAGTGAGAAATCCACTTTCTTCGAAAATTACTTTCTTCATTATTAAGTTCAGTGATGTTTAATTGTACGGCTGTCGTGATTTATTTCTTTGAGATTGTTGATTATGATAACAATGTAGAGCCTTCGTAACGCAAACACTTCTCTTCCTTTTTCCGCATCTATTTCCTTCCCTCTCGCTGCAATTGCACGCGGCTCGTTTCTCGCGATTCACCGACTTAACGCTCGGACTTCGGCAAAAAGTCGCGCATTGTGTCGGCAAAACCGGCGGGGGTCTTCTTCAGGTTGTCGAGCGATCGCTAACATAATCGCGCGCTATCAATTGGCAACGCCTGCTTCAGCGGGCAACAAGTAACTGTAACTTGATGGCCTCGCCGGCCGTAGATCATATACAAAGAGTCCCGCTTCGGGCAGACTATCAATATGTTCCCATGCTCCGTGTCGTTTCTTTTCTCCTATTCGCGTTAGAATCAATGTTAAATTGCGGAAACGCAATCTGTAGATAACCGCAAAATCAAATGCTTCTGCTTGGTTCGATAAAGCAAGTGATGTATGTGCCGTTAGAAATTCAAATCTCTGTATTTCAATTCGCGTTATACACCACTTGAACTTGCAGTATTAATAGTTATTATATAATTTTTTGCTGTTTGGCAGTAGTGATTTATACAATTGTTAAATACGATCTCTCTCTCTCCGAATCTATTTTCTCACATACATATATTCTACCACGATATAACATACTTGTGTGACAATCCAATAAAATTCAACATTAAATTTTTATTCGATTGCATACGTACTTTCTTACGTACGTACTTATAGTTTGTGCATACATTCTCTCGACGAAAAAACCTCTTCTATCGTGCGTGAAAAATAATTAAATTTAAACAATTGTGCTTAAATCAATACGCGATTTTATCTCGGTTCGCGATTTTCTTCGCGCTTTCGAGTGCGCGTTACTGTCACGATCGACAGTAATGGATCGTTTTGCGCTACACAGATAGAGATGCACGGAGGCTCTATTATGTCGTGACACGTTATGCATCATTCCTAGTAGTGGTCGCCGTCAGGAGTCCGTCCGCTGTAGGTATGTGCGAGAAACGATGGGAAAAGCGGCGAGTACCGTTGCCTTCGATATATACGCGATTGTGTACGTGAGTATCGAACGCGCGCTCGTTACGGTAGCGACTTGCCGGTCAGTAGCGCAAAATTTTAACGAGCGCTAAACTCGAGCAACTTGGAGATCGGGGAGAAAGTTTATGTATTTTCATTCAGTGAAATACGAGTAGCGTTTCAACCGCGCGGTTTATAATTAAAAAAAAAAAAAATTCACTTCAGACACAATTTCGCTGCGCGTTATTATAGACGCAATTCGCGATTCAATCGCGATCGTCGTGTGTATTTAGTGATTTATGAAGCGACGGCTGTATTAAAATTACATTACGTTTACCGCACCTATCATAAATTATACGACAAACAAGGCGCCGCGCCATTTGCGATGACTATGTTCCTTGACCGACTGCGTTAAACGAGACGATAAACACAGATTGAGACACGCATTCCCGTGTCAAGGCGCGCGAGTTTTTCCAAAACCGCGTTATTTCGTGTCGCATTTATATATATACGCAAAACGAGGAAAAAGAAAAACAACCGGCGAACAAACAGCGATGAACGCCGATGCGCTGCCTTGTAACGATAAATCCTCGTCCAGCTCGTAGCAAGATTCGCTCAGCGCTCGGCGCTGTGTTTCGCGCGCAAAAAAATGCGCAAATTACCATGAAAATCGCTGTGCAGCGTCTGCAGCAGGGCTTTAAATGCCCCGATGCGCCGATAAGAGTATAATCCGGTCGTCCTTATTCGTGTCTCATTTCGTTTGCGGATGTCCTGTGTCCCGGGGAGGAGATTTACCGTAAGGCAGCCGTCAATCGTCGTGCGCGAATCGTGTCCGATATCACAATAGCGGTTCCTCTCCTTTCGGAGCTAGAGCTCTCTCAGTGTCAGGTTGATTAGTCCGTGCGCGCACAGTTTAGAGGCACGTGTCCTTTGCGGATGGACCGTTATGCAGACGTGACCTGTGTCGTCGGGAGACAGACGTCGGGAGACCCGAGGATCAATGAGCGATCGTTTCTCGGAAGGCAGGATTACGCCCGTAGCTATGCATAATGCCTCCCCCGTGGCTCATACCGACTCATAACGGTCTCTGCACCGTACACCAGTGACCCGAACGTGATGCACAAACTTATAGTTGTGCGCGGTTGTTTGTCGTTTTCGCCTCCTTGAAATCGCGAAGATGCAACACGACGACGTCGTCGTCGTCGTCGTCGGTCTTTAACGAACGTTGACGTTGACGAGTCACGCTGACGGGAATAATTACGCGACTTGTATAAACATTTGACACGGTCATTAAATACGTATGAAGACGTCTAATTAGAATGCCAGTATAATTCGGAATAATTATACCGGGAATTGATTGACATTAATTATCGCGGCTTCTTTCTCGACATTTCACAGATGACCTGTCGAGAGACAAGATGTATGGCGTGTGCTCCTGGTCGGATTCTTTTCTCTGATGATCTTCGGTTATCTCTGTCGGACGAACGCCTAATTTGCGGCTCGGGAACCCCACGTTCGCGCGCGCGGCTTGCTCGTTTTTTCGCTCGTCGATGTTCGCAGCCTCGTACCGTCTTCTTAGATCCGTCGATTAAGATAAGGGACTGGAGAACGCTGAGCTCTCTCTGAGATCTCTCGGTTGGGCTGCCCGGGGTGAGCAACCTTATTCGGCCCTTCGGTATCTGCCGGCTCTCTTGCGAGCGTGAACAACTAATGTATTCAAGCCAGTTCGCATTATCTTATTAGATGATGAAAACGACGTAGAGTGAAGAGCAAATTAATCGAAGATTTTACTAATTATCGCAACATCCATTATTTTTCATTATTATTTTACGAAAATCAGAGAATTATTATCTGCTAATTATTATTATCGCAATGTTACTCTAAACAACATAGAAAAAACTTAGCCACCGCATCGCATCAAAGGTAACCGAAAGTCGTCTCTACTTCTCAAATCTTTATTCGCGCAGTCGCGCGGGATTCGATCTCTGAACGATATTGTGTTACAAGAGAACAAAACAAAATCTCTCGTATCTTTTACATCGAGCCGACGTTTTCAACAGCATCCGGCTATACATTATCACCCGATGTCACAAGCCCCGGATATCCATTCAGCGCGCGTGAGACGAGCTGGTTCCTCCTCGTAACAAACGATAAGTCGATAAATCTCGTCACGTCGACTAACAAGGCCGTCCTCTTCGCGGCCAAAGGATATGGCGAGCGAGATTATGTACGTTCTTTCTTAGAAATTCAACGCGACCATTGAGGTGGCTCGCGAGCCTCGGCTATATAACCCGGTCCTGGGGAACAGTCGCGACAGGAGCGTGTAGGCGTGTTCACAGGAGTCGTCGTCCTACGCGACGCTCCATTTCGGGGTATCTCCCTGCAGAGGGTACGTTGACCCTTCTCTCCCGCGTTCGGCCTCATCCCGAAACCTTGCCGAAGGGGAGAGAGAGAGAGAGAGTAGACGGCATACACCGGGCGGTTCGTTAGAGTCATTGTGCGCCGACCGTCGCGAGGCTCCGATTCGACGAACCAAGCCGCTCGATAAAATGCACTTAATCCTTTCGGCTCCGCTTCTCTCTCTCTCTCTCTTTCTCTCTATTTGTTAGAGAGAATTTGAATTTTTCATGAGTCGCTTTTTTTCCGCGTGACTGCAGACAGTTCACGAATCTCTGAATGAGTCGGGTGTGAGAATCTGAACCGTCGTTAATCACAGATGAAACAACATGAAAGAGCTGATATTCTTTAGATACTGTTCTCAATATATATGTATATATATATGTATATATATATATATATATATATATATGCTGTGTATATGTGTGTGCAAGAATTCTTCAGTCTTGGAACACATCCTTGAATCTTTTTTATACAAGTTGAAAATATAGCAAGAGATTGTATTCCAATAAATCTAATGAATTCGCTTGCTGACGGGAAAAGGCAAACTATGCAGCGAGGCTTCCGGGACGTAGATACGCCGAGACGCATGTACGCTCCAACTTTATGAACACGGCGCGCGTGCCGCAGGCAAGAAGTCCTTGCCTATCTTCGGCTTTATTCCTTACGAGGATCTGAGAATTCCAGCCAGTCGTCGGCGAGCCAGAAGGATAGGCAAGGTTGAACTCCGGCGATCCTCGTATATGGCGACGTACGGGAGTATACAAGTCGCGCGATGTGGCACGCGTCGGCATTCTGAAGCACGGCGCTCTTGTCCGCCGGGTCTGCGTTCGCGCGCGGGTTCCGTTAGTCGCGTTATATTAGAAAGACGCGAAGAGAACGCGAAGAAGCCACGTGGCGTGAGGAGAAGAGACCGGCGAATAACGTGAGATGAGACGTACGTGTGTGTAGCCGTGATTGTGCTAATGGGTCAAGTCGCATCTGTCACTAACGAGCTATTCGTTCGTGGGCGGTCGCCTTGGGACAACCACGGCATGTTTATTACGCGTATTCACGTCGTCCTCCCATCGACCGGATTGTGCTCGTTAAAGCGAGAAATTGGATCGAATGCTAATACCGTCGAGCGCTTCAAGCGAGAGACTCACCGTCGAACATAAACGCCTCTATAAGGAGAACATTAATTAACGGGTTTCGCGGTGGAGAGGATTATTAGATCACTTCGATCGTCATATGAGTGTGATTATTAATGTTTCCGCTGCGTTTAAAACGTACGACTGCGTTATTTATGACGTGCGTTTATCGAATCTCGTAGTAACTTGTTGGTTCTTCTTCGAGATTGCGGAGAAATTACGGGATGTGACGAAGTGGCAGCAAGTTTTCAGAAACGTTCAGAGCATCACAAACAACCGTATTCCGTTAAAGTACGTATAATTATACGTGCGACTAGTTTACTATGAAAAAAAAAAAAGAAAAATACTGTGCGATATAAATACTCTCTCTGTAAACATACTCTCCTTCTTTTTAACTTGACGCACTGAAATAATAATCCGCCGCTAAAAAAAAGTGAGCGTAAATTTTGCAGCGTTTAGAGACATGATGCGGATATATACAACCATTGGCTGCTTTGTTTCAGTGCATTTGGTAGCAACGAGAAGATACCAAATCAGGCTATTGAAATCCCATTAAGATAACCCGATGGAGCAAATAGGCCCGCCCGCAACCACCGCAGCGCACGATCGCCTTGGATAGGTTGTTGCTACCTCTGCGCACACAGCGCTCACAATATGCTTATTTCCCGCTTTATTTAATATGCCAATAGAGCGAGCCGATCGACTCCCGGACGTTTGTGGTTTCGGGGGGGGGGGCTTTATAAGGAGATAGTTCTGGACAGAGCGGCGATAATGCATCGGTGAACATGGAAGCCTGGTTAGAGAATCCACTGGCAGGCCAGGCGGGTCGATTCGGTCGGGTCGATCAATAGCCGATCGTCGATCGATCGAGAGAGGCACGATCGAGCAAAAGATCTCTTCGTGTGTAATTTATTTGAGCGCGACCTTGGTGTGTGTTAATCCCGCAACGTTACTTTAGAATAATTGCCAATTATCTCGAATGACCCTGTAATTTATGTAAGGTTCAAACACCGTCAGCAAATAGATTTTGAGATATCTTACAACGATAATTTATTTTTCACGTTGTTTTTTTTTTCTGTCGTATTAGTAATTTTTCTTGTCCTGTGTGGGGTTGTATGTAGAGAAACACAATCTCGCGAACCGGAGAATACAATGGGGCATGAAAATTTACGAGGTGGGCGGAGCGCGGGCTCTCTCTAGCTCTCTGGAGTAGTAAGCAGTTAATCGTGATCATGAATAAACATCGTTCTGGAAATGATGACATCTTCTCGGAGAACCGCGATGTTACTTAATCGCGAAACGTCTCATTAAAGTCGCATCTCGTTGTGCCAAATTCCGCGACCCACGATCGTTGAGATCCTTTTTCCAAGTTTTCTCATTGTTTCTTGTTGGTTATAAAATCATCCCCAGGTTTAATACGAAAGTGCAATACGCAATGTATATATTATAAATATTTCAGAACATGAAATATCAGACACAATAAAGAATCTGTACTTTGCTCCAAAGATAATTTTATCTTCAATTGAAATTTTTATATAAAATATCTACGCGTGTGTATGTTTTATTTTAATTAAATTCTTCTTTTATTGCTATAAAATAAAGCACGTCGCGTTCAGTTTTTTTGAACATAAATATCAAAAAAGCGAAGCGGAAAATGTGTCTTTTAAAATAATTGACACGTACATGAACACATCCTTATAGAATTTACTACTTAATTGCGAGTAATCCGTTGCGAGTAAGAAATTGAATTAACACGAGCGCAACGATCTCCGAAGCAATACATAGTTTATCTCACAGGTCGTCGAGAGAAGCGGAGATATTACATACCCTTAATATAAATTCTCCGTAATTAAGTCTCTTCCTTATATATTGACAACAGGTGGCGGCCAATAATTAAATTAATCGAAGTGCGTAAGGTATCGAAGTTGCGTGCACACATCGCGAAGAGGCGATTCATTTTTGAGACAGTGAAAGCGACGAGACGCAACGAAGAGGGATGAGGAGATATATAACGCGCGGAGAGAAAACGTTGAAGGTGCAGTCGGAGTGAAACGACCAGTAGGTAAGCTGTAAAAGGTAAACCCGTCGTATCGGCATCGTTCGTGGTCCGCGGGCATTCCAGGCGACGCCAACGTGTACTCTCTTCTTCTCTTCTCCCTTCGTTCTCCCTCTCTTCCCTGCACTTCCACCGCAACCTTCTTCTTCTCCTCTTGTTGCATTTTATCTCCCAGAATCCCTCCCATTACTGGACTCGCAATAATGCAACTTTGCGCAATCGCGTGAATTTTAACAACAAACTATATACTTTCACGGTCGCACGCGTATGTATTTTGCGCACAAAATTACGTTACACCCAAATTTCTTTGAACACGCGATTACTCGGAGATAAAGAATTTCGATAAAAAATTTTTCTCAAAAAGATGGGCGCGATGGAAAACTGTGATATAATCTTGCACGAATCTGTTTGCAACTGATTTGCGCGTACACACACACGAGTGTTTCTAAAATCCATTAGATATATACACCTCGGGTTAGTTGCAACGTGCTATAGCGCGCGTGTTACTGGCGACGAGTGCGCGCACGTACCACATACATGCATACATGTATACACATATGTGCACTCGAACTGGCTGCAAGGCCAGCCGAGATAGGCTGATTCATTCAATTCCTCGGCTCGGCGCTACGAGCTACCAACAACTGATTTTCTAGAACTACTTAGTATGCATTGGACAGCGCCGGGCGTGACACGATAGCGCATACCCTACGTCTCTCCTCGTCGTCGTCGTCGTCGTCGTCTAACGGAGGTTTCGCGAGAGACGCACAACTGCCCGGACTGCTGCATTCTGCGTCTGTCAGCCGATCACGGGCGATCCGTTTCTCCGACGTTGCGGCATCCGCGATTATGTCACGCGGCATGCATCTAGCGGCACGCGTCACGAGATTGCTCGACCAGCAGATAGCTTGTAATTGTGCAACCAACACCGAACGCGCATCGTGACACAGCATCGTGCTGTCGAAAATGCTAAACTTTTTAATAATTTGTCGTGACGCGCAATGGAATATTTCTGCGCGCTCATCGCGTATCTTCAGATATAAAAAAAAAGCCGTACGTACTTGTCGATCATAAAACTTCGAACTTTTACTTCGGAGAAATTCTTTTTTCTTTACCTCTACAATTAAACTCTAACAAAATCTTACGATTTCCGTTCGATAAATACACTTCTCTTATCAAAAAAGAATCTTTGCGAGGGATATCGTAACTTCTTAAAAAAAAAAATAAATAAATAAACATTCTTCAAGTAAAGACTGCGCGTTTTCTCTAATAACGCGGTGTACCAACAGATGTACCAACTTACGCGCGAGACGCTTTCCTTGATCACAGGTTTTATTCGATGCGCATCGATCATACATGGCAGATACATATCGTCGGTCGTATCCACGGCGACGTTGCGCTTATAAGGACTTGGGCGCTTGCAGTATACTTGCGCAAACCTTCTCGACTACCGAAATAGCAGCCGCGCGCGCGAACCCGTCGGGTTTCGCATGGAGACGTTCGTGAGTAATCGCGGCGCTTAATTTTTGTCGGCGTCGATGCGATAACATCGGCGCAAGCAGCTCGGCGATACATTCAGCGACGCGCTATTTGTTAACCCGCGTCGTAAAACCGTAGCTAGAGCAGCAGCAGCGGAGAGTTATCTCGCCCGCGGCACACGATCCGGAATAACGCGAGGAGGTGGAGGAGGGGAATGAGGAACGGGCGAGAGAGAAAAGAGAGAAGAAACACGAAGTTTTGTATATTGTGACAGATTGGACAGGCAGAGTGCGACTAATTGACTCGTTTCGATTTTTCCCGACGTGCACACGCAGCCCCGTTTAATGCGACCGGCCTATTGATGACTCTTCGTTTAATCTCGCTCCGTTCTGCGTCCTCGCATAAAGGGCGCTCGTTCATCACCGGGAGATTATGATAGGAGTCGGGCTGAATGAAGACATTACGCATACGATAGCTCAAGGATCCGTCCGCGCGCGGACGCATCCGACTACTCTACATATAATCCTTTTGTATAGTCGTTCAGGGAGGAGGGAAGGAGGAAGCTGATAGCGCGCACGGCGTTACAGATTTAATCCTTCGTGCGTTTCAAATCCGCGCTAAGCTCTTAATCCTCGCAATATATCGAGAGGCTCAGTTATAATAAATACGAAATGCTACTAAATTGCTGTTGAGCAAAACCCTCGATTACTTGAATATTTTACTTTAACACAACGCTTTGATCTCATATTAGATATCTGTAAATATATATATATTTTGTTTTCTTATTGAAACGAATTGTGAAACAAAGGCAAGTGAGTAATATATAATTCAGTGATCGATGGCATATCTCATAGAAAAAAACGCGGACTGTCTTTTGGAATGAGACCTCATCGCAGCTCGTCGACCGCACGTCAAATAAATAAAGAACAAAAGAAATAAAATAGAATCTCCTGGCAGATGGAGCGACAAAAAATAAACTTGTCTCGTGGTCGCGCCTTCGCTCCAGGCCGCAGAATGAGAGATGACGATCGCGCGAGATACGCCTAGAGGAAGAAACGGTAGACGGGAGATTGAGGGAAGGACGAGGAAGGGAATCGCATTATTTGCATTTTAATTTGCATATTAAAACATGTTTCTTCGATTCGGTCCGACCCCGGGTCCGCGAAATACGATACCTTGCGTCCGTCGCATTAGCGTTGTACGGCCGAGTTATACACGAGACCGCAAAAGCAACCCGACGGCCCTGAAACCGTTCACGCATGCCGATCTTGAAATATGCACCCGTGAACCGAGATTGCCGGATCTCGATAGCGCGACTCGCGCTGTCCCGATCGATCTGCGGCCGCGCCAGCGTCCTCACCGGCCGCCGCCGTGCAGTATTTGCCCAGGACACCGAGCGGCGCGATACTAATAATTACGATAATAATAGCGCCTTTGAGACATGAGACGGCCCCGCTCTCTCTATATCGCGTTTTTTCATCCGTTCCCGCATCACGTTAACCTACATCTTAGTCTCGCGCTTTGTATTTTGCACAGTGCCAATTTTCTACCGGTAACAAGATATGTATGAACTTTCGCTCCGGATTGTTGCTCCAATGAAAATTGCGGAAAATTGCGTGTTATTTAGTCCAATCGATTTTCTGATCGTATTTTATACTCACTCGTTTAGAAAAATCTAAAAAAAAAAAAAAGAAATGTTTAAGAACAAACGGCGTAAATGCAGCGTGCTGCCTGCTTTGTAATCTCTTGCTTATATAAAAGAGATTTATTGCGGTTTACATTGAGGTTATTACATTGTGTATTTTTTAGATAGCAAACTTCTCTTTGTGATAAGTCTGATTAAATCTGAATGTGTGTGTGTGTGGGATTTAAAGTGGGATTTGAATCGCCGACAACAGTATATATTTCGTAATCATCGTCATTCATCAATGCTCAGGCAGGTGCTCAATGATTCGATTGAATTCAGCAATCGGCACGGGAACTCACGTAGCTTTCGACGTGACAAAACCGTTGTCAAGCTTGTAAAAAGTCGACGTTACACTATTCTCGAAGAAACAAAAAAGCCTTCTCCGAAACGAAAGCTTTCACAGTTCCCGCTTGTGAGATTTTGACGACGTATATAAACTCAGCGCAAGTTTCTCTCTTCAGCCGATCTCAAGCGTGAACTTACCTTGTACGTAAAGCGTAAAAATCGTCGTCGTCGTCGCGTTTTCCCGGCATTGTCGATCTCCGCGGAGTGATGCATGCGGCAACGGTCACGTGAGCGACACGGGGAGAGGCTCGACGTCGAGCACGACGTGACCGCCGAAGAGAACACCTCTCCGCTTCCCTGTAGCTCCCCGTTATTATCGTTGTTTTGAGCCGTTAATATTAATGGACGTAAATGCGCGTGGCCGTGCTCGAAAGAGAAATAAAGAGGAAACAGGGAGACGCGGCGGGGGTGTAGCGCGGGGGATGAGCCCGTAGGCACAGAGACGGGAGAGGCATGTGCCTGCTGTGTCTGGACCCCTCTCTTTGCTATAATTGAATAGACGCAGCTGTGCGCACTCTACGTACTGCTCGTAAAACATTAATGACCAATAGCCGGCGCGAGCGCCGACGATCGTTTTGCGTTATTATTCCTTAAAGTCAAAAGAGGCGGCCGCGGTGTATTTAGCTGCAATTTTTCCACGTTCGCGATCGTGAGTGAACCGGTCGAAGTGAATAATGACGAACATGCGCAGCTGGAAAGAAAGAGAGAGAGAGAGAGAGAGAAAAAGAAAGAGAATAGAAGGAGATTCTACATACGCATCATTCGCCGCATTATAAGAATAAATAATCCTAATGCTAAAATAATAATATTAAAATTTCAACATTTAATTTGTTTGACACATAACAAATATTATTTATTACTAACGCTATAAAAATATTATTGTTTCTATAAAATAAAAAACTATATTACATTAATATTTGTTGAGATTTAAAAAATTTTTCGCGCATCATTTGCTGCAGGCTAATGATCTCGCTTTATTAAATGTACAGAAACCGAGGAGGGATGTGTCTATGTGTATGTATGTGTGTGTGTATGTGCTCAATGATACATTTCGTTGTCGTAGAAACACATTTCACTTTTATTTTCACAACGACTCCCATTCAAATATATATAAATCTGCAAATACATTACATCGCTATCGCGCGCGCGCTTTTGTCTAATTCGAGGGCGTCGAATCGGACAGAAAAAAAATCACACCTGTTAGAATCTTCTCTCAGAGAATCCCGCGGAAGAGAGAGAGAGAGAAAGTCCCGGTTTCCTCCGCGTTCTTCCCGCGGATATTTCCCATTAGGCGCATCTTCGTCCGTCGTTTCCCGCGTGATTTTTGCGCCCTTTTCTTCATCATCCTCGCTCGGGCGAGGATACCACCACCGGCCGAGAGACTGGCAGTTTCAAGCGTTCCGTCATGCGAAAGAGCGAGAGATCGCAACGCGGAGAAACGCACGAGGAGAGAAATCTCCCGGTTTCCTCGAAGCGCTTCGAACGCAATATGTACCTGCTATGTGCCGGCGAGGTTTGTAATCACGCCGTTTAACAGCCAATCGCGTAACGTCACGCAATCGGGCGCGAGAGCGCGCGTAACTTCATGGGGTCATTGTACACACAAAGGTAACCAAATGCCGCAAAGCATAACGAATGGATTAATCGTCGCAAAGTATTGCTCTGGCAAACACGGACTCGGCTCGGCTATGATTTCTACCGTCGTCGATCCAACTCGCCGTTCGAAATCTGAGAAACGATCCGGATGATGACCTAGACCTTCGCGAAGGACGTCAGTAAGTTCCTTCTTCCTAGAAACTGCCGACCGGCTCGTTTTACATTCTACCGACAATTTTCTCCGTGCCGCGTCAGTTGCGCGCTCCATGACGCACCGAAACGTGTTCGGAAAGTTTTAGATCGACGATCTGCTTTATATGTTTCTTTTGCACACGACTACGTAATATGGCCATATAAACTTGTTATCGCGCGCTCAATCAGAAAGTTTTTCCCGCACTCGTCGTACTCTTGCGTCAGTTACGGAAGTAAAAAGAACTAAATTTAATTTGTACGAACGCGCATCTAAACTACATTTAAGACGTTTAGATTCTCAATGTTTAAAAACAACTTTCAAAATACTTGTAAAAATTTTTCAAAACGTGTAATGTAAAAATCAGATGTTATTTAACATCATTAGATTCTATCGACGATTTTTCTAACGGCGAATTCGATATTTTCCGAGAGCTGATCTTCCGAGCGAGTGCGTTTTTCCGACATCAATGTCACTCAGCGGCCATGGCCGAGGTAATCGCGGTACCCGCTACTATTAACACGCCTCCCCGCGAGACGACAGATTCTCTAATGACGGAAGCCGCGAAGAAGTGCTGCTGCGTGCTATCACCGGCCCCAGCGTGCCCCGCTAACATCCGCTGCAGCAGCATGTACCGGGGTCCGTAATTACGGGATCATTTTCCTCGGTCAACAGCCTTGTAAATCATTCCGTGCGCGCGCGCGCGAACTCGCGGATCGGCGCGCGAAACCCCGTGGTGGATGTTCGCGTCGCCGACTCCACGACGCCGGGAGGATCCTCCCGCGGCGAAAGAAACTACCGGCCGAGAGAGCCGTAAATTCCGATTCTCGTCAACTCGCGATCGATATACGTCGCCTTTTGTCTCTTCGCGTTTCTTCCCCGACCCGGAAAGCGCGTAAATACATCTTAGAACGATTGAGAATCGGTAGTTACATCGGTAAGTTATGGAGAAGAGCAATTTTACACATGGATAATAGAGCGAGTGTTTTTTTTTTAAATAAAAATGGAACTTTTAATAAAGATTCGATTTTCTCGTCTCGTTTTATATCGTCAAAACCGATCTCTCGACCGTTTCTAACGTTGAAGATTTCTAAACGATCTTTAAACTCGCCAATATACCTCTCGCACCTCACCTGCGAACGAACGTTCATCGATATATCCGCAGCCGAGCCGAGGAGTTCCCGCGACCTCTCGACTCCTCACCCGTCACGCCATTTGTTCCGGTCGACCCTGAAGTCAGTTACGGCGAGTCGCGAACGATTCCCCGCGGATGTTGGTTTTATTCCGAACGGAAGAATAAGGCGCGCACTCAGCACACGGTGTTATAAATGCTCTCCTCGTCGTCGCCGACGCTCGTCGAGACCTCGAACACCTCGGAATGGGACAACGCGAGCTTCACGTAACCCCGATCTTGCTCTTTGGTACCGTTCCTTCCCACGGGAGGTGGTTTCTCCTCTTTCGACGAGTCTCTTAATGGACTGCTGCCGAGTTCGCAGATTTCGGCGTAGATCTCTTCCGATCTCGGCGGCGGCGTGGGAGGCAATGGCGTCAGGCTGTCTCTTACTTTGGAATACGGCGGATCCAAATCCGGGCTGTTGGTGTGCACCTCGAGCACGCTCGTCGAGATCGAACGTTGAACCTGCTGCCTGGACGCCTGCGACGCATGCGTCAGGTTCGTTTCCGACTCCAAACTAGCGTATCTCTCCGGCGATCGCATCCCGATCTCCGGTCGTACGGCGAACGTGAAGGACGCGGACTTCTTCGCCGGGTTCCTGCTTCTGCCACCCTGCGCTATCCTCGAAATCCTGTCGAGGAAGCTGTGGTTGTTACTGCTGCTGCGGCTGTTGCTCCGATCACGGATCGTCGTTTTCTTGATGTGCTCCAGACCTTCCTTCAGGCTCTGCAATATCGGCTTCGCCTCAGGTTTTGTCTTGATCTCCTTCAAGTGCAGCTCCTTCAGCTGGCCGTTGTTGGACGCTGGTTTCGGCGGAGCGACTCGCGGCTCGGTCGCCCGCTGGTCTAAGGCTCTTCTACAAAGCGGCATAATCAAAGCGATATATGACAATTCCCGTTTTATCTTATCTGTTTCACGCGACAATAAAGAAAAAAATTCTCGATCGCATTTTACAATCGGAAGCTTCGTCGCTTTATTGAGATTCAATTTTCTGTTAATTTTCTTACCGCGGATATTTTACGCTTGTTTTCCCGAATATTTCGTGTAATATTCGTGTGTTCAAATGTCACATGTTAAAAACTGAAAGGATCGCGCGCGCGACTTAAACGAGCGTAATCAACACCGTTCCATGCGATTGTGATTCTTACCTGCAAGCCGAGAGCAATCGCTGCATCTTCGGCGATGCGAGCAATCTCGCCTCCGAAGGACACCCCAGTCGTGCTCTTTTCACCCGAGGGGCGGTTGGGCCAGTGGCTACGAGCTCGAGGAGTTCCGGCACCGTCGTATTGGGCAACGGTCTCTCGGGCAACAGAGGCACCGCGCAGCCGAGAACTATGGGTCCTCTGGTCGCGTTCTCCAGCTGCATCAGGCCGCTGTAATCTCGCGGCAATGGTATGGGCAGAGGTCCGGCGACTAGACGCACCTGGAGATCGTTGGTCGAGGAAGTTGTAAAATGGAAATGGGCAATATGAATGCAAATGTGAATAGAATATGATAACAGTACGACGTGTACAACATGAATAGGTAATGTAAAAAAAATACGCAATTTAAAAAAAAGAAATTAAACAACAAAAGAGATATTAGCTCCAAAAGAAAAAACATAACACAATTAACTTATTAATTTAAATCACAGAATTTAAATTAATATAAGTTAATTGTTCTTCTTGATTTCTTGTTACTTTTTTCGTCATCATTATTCTATAAAATGATTACAACCGCGCGCGTGTCAGTATTACGCGTCGCAACGAGAAGTGGCTGATGAGGAATAGATTAGACGCCCTATATGACATTAATCTTGAGACGTTGCGCGATGAAGCTTACCCTCAGGGGAAGATCCCTCCTGGCGAGCTGGTGAACCCTGTATAGTACCGCGTCGCTGCCAGTGTCGAGACTGCCGCTCTGACAAGTCGCGTAGAACTCGCCCCTGGCCGAGAGCGGCGCGAACAGCTCGTGCCCGTGAGAGTCCAGGCACTGGGCGTACTGATCCCTCTCCGAGGATCTCGAGCATTTGCCCTCCGGGACCACACCGGACACGCTGCCGGAGACCGGGGCCCGACGAGTGTCCTGAAAGACGGCGGTCAGCCGCAGGACCTCGCCCGCGCGCACCGTCGTCTTCGTGTAGTGCGCCCTCAGGTTTCCGTTCTCTGCGACAAAAATTCATCGGAGAATTTACTTACATCATTCTCGGCGACAGACATCGGTAAGAGAAAAAAGAAAACACGAGTTGTTTTTTTTTTTTTTTTTTACTCTTAAAGTCGCAAGGAAGCAGAGACTTAATCTCGATTTAACTCTAAGCGATGTTTGCGGAAAACAGTTTACGGTGGCGTTTAATCAGAAGTTGCCGAGGAAGATAATGTCGACTTCTCACAATTAACTGGCGTCGGGTAAAAGAAGAAAAAAAAAAAGGCTTTCCCGTTGCGAAAGGCGCTGCGCGAACGAGTCGGTAACTTACATATGGCTAATTAGCTCATTAGCGTTAACTCGTCTATGTTTTCACATGGCGAACAACGTCGTGCAACGCGCTAATAACGCCGAGAAATAGCAAATGCAATACCTCATTTAACCGATGCACCACGTACGTTAAATAAAAAACACATTTGAGAGACTTCAGTTTTATTCGACAATTATTTTTCGCTATATCCGACTTGTACACGCAGCAGAATCCGATCGTTGGATTGCGCTTTGAAATGTTTGAGAAACACTATATGTACCAAATGAGTTTTACAAATCGATGACGCGCGCATTTATCGATCGTTTACCGTTGCGAGACACGTTTCGCCGTTGACGCGTATGAAAAGACGGAGCAATTAACGACAATGAACGCACCGCATAACGGACTCCCGCGGTGGACTTACGGGACCTACGCGGATCTCTCGTCGTTGTCCAGGAGGAGGCCAAGAGGGATACGCAGGAATCTCTCTCCGTCTCTTCCGTCGCGATCGTAATCGTTACAGCAAGGCATATAATGGCATAATGCTCACGGCGCAAAAGTCGGTACATACTTATATTATATATGTATATTATATATATATATCAACCGCTTATACACGCGCGTCGTAAGGACGGCTTTCACCGGGGCCGCGTGCCTATTACGTTACGCGCTTGTCGCGAACGTAAGACTCGCCTACGTTTAAAGCGCGGCGGCGCGAACGTATATATACCTATGTATATGTACGTACGCCGCACACATTACGGACACATTGACATTCGTGTCACGGCCAGTCGCTGCACTCGGGGAAAATAATATCGGGATGTGTGCGTGCACGCACTTATACGGAATACATTGCTCGTCTCCTCCGTAGAAATTGTGCACGTCATCCCTCGTGCGCACACAATATATAGTCCGGCTCGCGGAAAATCGAAACGCGCGGTTTTGTTTGTTTTTTTTTTACACCGTCATTAACGAAGAACGCGCGATGAGTGTTTCCAGTTTGGAAACAAAATGTGCGGACTGTTAACAACAAGCGAGTTACGCGAATCGCGGTTTGTGGCTCGTCGAGGGGTCGCATTTCCACAGGCAGATCGCAGCGGGTGATAACCGCAGCCGCGACAGTTGGCCCGTGGAAAATGCGGACCTGGGTTGGCCAGGATAATAAACTCGACGAATGCCAGATGTGATGCGAGATATGTGAGTAATCTCTGTCCGGTTAGCTCACCGGGAAAGAGAGAGAGAGAGAGAGAGATGCGCGCGCAAGGAAAGAGACATTTTATGTAAATTTGTAGTAAACTCTAGATATGAATTATTGGCAAATTAAATAAATATGCTATGTCCTCGCACGACATGTGGTCGACAATTTACGTCAGCGACGAGTGTTGTAACGCGTTATAAACTGCGCGAACTCCGTCACAAACATGCACATTTTAATAAAATTAAAACGCGCGTCCATGTGTCTACGCGAATTACAAACGCAATTTGGAAAGAGATAATTTAATTGATAACATCCTTACCCATTTTGGAGTGCGTCAATGTGTAAGCTCTCAATGGTTTCGCGAGCAGAAACGCCGGTACTCCGGCGCGCACCAACGCGCCGACTCTTCTGTAGACTCTGGCATTTCCGGTGCCGCTGTTGGTGGAGACCACCGAGAACCAGCCTGCAAATGGCAACGTTACAAATACAAAAGCGTTAATTTTAATTTTCAAGACGTAAGGAATTTAGTACATTTCTTGTGCGCTTCTCTAATTCTGCGGCAATTCTTTTCGTTCACAGGAGAGAAGCGAGAAATTGAATATAAAGGATGTTTCATAAAATCTTTTATATTTTCTAACAAAGAGAAACAAAAACACACCCTTCTTTTTCATCGTGAAGCACGTGACATTTCATTGAATCGTTGGATTTCACTTTCTCGCGGAGAAGTCACGAGAGAAGATGTGCCGCACGTGTATCAGCCGTGTGTGTGTGTGCAACGTCATTCGTCTAACGCGTTCGTTGTACCCTGCCGCTCCACGGCTTCATTCTCCGCGCGAAACGTGACAAACGTTACCGTTGCCGCGCACGCACGCCGTGGAAACTCGTTCCACTTTGAGGCGCGCGCTTTCGCGCGCTGTAGCGGACCGAGAAAAACCGCGCCGCGCCGCGCCGGACCGACTGGTTTTACAAACCTCACGTTCGAGAAAGGCCGCCGCCATTAAAACCAACTAATAATCTTTTGCGAAATCACAATGTCAATTCGACCCACTTTGTCAATGCGAGCGCGCGAGAGCGCGCGCGCGCGCACTCTCCACGCCTTGAAATAAACTTCGACGTTTACAGCCCGGCTTAACGAGATTCTAAGACCCAGTTTCATAAAGGCAATTTACGTCGCCGTATAACGCTGATCGAGTTTTACCGCGCCCGCCTGCGATTTTCGCTAAACCATTATACGCGCGTCTATAACTTGCGCGCGCGTGCGCGACGTTCCTTTCTTTTTTTTTCTGTAATTCTTCATGATGAGATTTGTATTCTATTTGACGTGTCCGATGACACTCTTGCGCGGAGCGAGTTAATACGTTCGTTACTGTACTATCGGGAAAAAGATTTTAATTAATTTTTGTGTGTGTGAGAGTTTCCTTCAGATTGCCATATCGGGCTGATCGAATCCGCGAGGATTCTCAACCGTTATTTTCAAGAGGATTCACGCGAGCTCTCAGATTAAATCGGTAATCCGTCGTCGATTGCGGCTCGGCGCAAGAGTAATCGCGCGCAAAAATTTATAGCTGAATATAAACATGTGTGTCTGTGTGAGTGCGCGTATGTGCGTATATATGCTCGCTCCGCGCTACGATATTTACAATACGAGCTTGTAAATCGTCGAATCGTTTCGCAAGCGATTTATACATCGCGTTTCCGCCATTTTGAATTGATTTACAGTGGGCCTTGCAGCACGAATCGCCGTGGACGACGTTACACACCGACGTCCCTTCCGCGAAATGTCCTTTCTGCCAACGGATATTACGAATGTTTTATCTGCTATCGGCACGTCGGACGTTTACAGGCAATTTCGGATTTATCGTTAATCGGCCATCAACGGCGCGCGATAGCCAGATTAAATTGTAATGCCTTTTCGGAAGGGATCGAGATAAACGCGCGCCACGACGTAACGGCGCGCAATAAATTCAGACACGCCTAATTAGAGGGGTCCTTGCCTTTTTCATATAACGTCTTCTGTAACGTCGCCGGGAACAGATTTCGTAGGCATTAAACGTGATTGCACTCGCGAGCATATCGCGGCAATAAAAACCTTCGTATTCAAGACGCGCGGAGAGAGACACACAAGTCTCTCTCTCTCTCTTTCTTTCTCCCAACCCGCGTTTCTCCAAGCTACAGTAACTTTCAAATAAAAGCTGACTGTTACAAATACGTGATATAATACGTTATAAATGGAAGGAAGTGCGCGCGCGACGCAGATTTCCGATTAATTGAACGTAACCAGTTCTGAATGAAGAGAAAGTATCTCGAGCCGTAAACGACGAGCCGAACTGTCCGACAAAACGCTTATTAGCACGGATATTTCTGTTAGATATATTACGACGATTACCGCGGATTATTGTCAAATTCTTTCGTCGACAAATCGCGGTGTGACTGTCAGATCGTTTATGCAAGCATCACACGGGTACACGCACTTGCCCATTACGCGCGCGATTTACGATCGCGTTGCGCCTGTGTTTTTGCCGCGAGGCGCGCAAATATATACACGCGATGATGAGAAAACGCATCGCGGTAAAAGGTGCGTTTCGCGATTTACTCCCGCGTAAAAAGCGCAGCGCTGCAGTACAAATCGATACGAAGAAACTTTCTCGCCGGGATCTATCGCCTACTACAACCACGAGACACTAGGAAATCGATTACGACTCGTATTATGACTCTTATCGAGCCGGTTCATTGATCGGCGAGCTCGTGTTCGCCTTGACTGAGATCGATCTCTCGCCCTCGATTTCGCTTGTTACACATTTCATCCCTTTAAAACGTCCGTTACGCGTCAGGATATATCGGATACCGGACAATAAATCGCGTTCGGTTTAATCGCGTCCACAAACGACAAATTATTTTATTGGCAATATAAGTTATGTTCTCCCCTTCTCTCTTTATCTTCTTTGTCGAACGATTTCTCTCTTTCTCTTGATTTTTTTTCACACGAGGATGCGCCGAGTGTTGAGTCAAAATTAAAAAAAAAAAAATTGTCACACGCGAAAACAGAAGGGAAGAGCATTCTGTTACTTCTTGTCAAATGAAAAGAAAAAAAATCAACTAGGAAAAACTTGACTGCGGCCGCAATTACACGATCATTTACGGTATACGATACAAATGGCTGTAGGAAACTTCATGGCTCGATACGAACCGTTACTCAAACACGTCGCGCTATCGGGATACAAGTCCGGTTATTGAATCGACGATTGCGAGACTTCGTTGGATGTAATCTTGATAGAAGTACAGCTTAATCGTCTGCGGTTTGATATAACTTCGCTAAACAATTTTTATTTTCCGACGATATCAGCGTTGAGGATTTACGTTGCAACCAGTATTCATCGGATAGAAAAAAAAAAAAAAAAATCGTCAAGGATGTTATGCAGGAAGAAACCGCGCGAGAACCTACGCCTACCGGCAATAAAAAACCGAAGTTACAAGATTTTGATTACAAATGAGACATTGACATTGCCAATGTATATTCGGCAAGTGATTGATTAATCATTTATGCGCGACGCGTTTCACACGGCTCGCTTAAATATTCATTACTTTTATTATCATATATACTCGAATCGAAATCTCGTTTCGTATATAGAAAATGTGATGTATGGCTCGCAACCTTAGCGATATTATCGCTCGATCGATCTTTTTTAGCGGCGCGTAACGTCGAATCATCTAGTCCGCGCGTAAGTATTGCGCAAGTGGGCGTGTGCTCGTATATGTATGCTAATCGGGAAGAGAAAAAAAGCGTGTAACACACTCGACGGTCAATTAAGGCGACTACGGATCCATTGCCAAATACGTGTCGAACCAGATTAATTCCAATCGGCCTCATTATACCGGAGGTCAGGGCGAGCGCGAAGTAAGAGTGAATTCCAGTCGGTGACTTTCACGTTGCGTAATCGCCGCCCTCTGATCTCTCGTACGCACGCACGTGTTGTATATGCACGCCGTACGAGTATCGATTCGCGTCCGTGTGTACTCTTGCGTGTATAATAATGAACGGACAGGATCGGCGTTCTCTTGTCAGCGGCGGCTAATGAAACATAAATATCCAGAACGTGCTTTTCACGTTTACCATTTGCCTCGTTGATTTTTCTCAAAGATAAAAAAAAAAAAATGCGTGAAAAAGATAATATTTCTTTCCCATGACCTTCCGTTTGGGAAGGTTCGTTGAGGAATGAAACAGCTTCGGTTCTGAAAAGATCGGCATCCGATCCTGCGAGCGATCATTAATTATCTCTCGATCTTTAATGGGATATTCGAACAAAGAATTTCTACGACACGGTCGGGAGCGACACGACGACGACGACGGCGCGTATACGAGAGTATCAATGCGGGATATTGTCGCGCAATTAACATTTCGCTCGGTCTGATCGTTTCCTGGCATTACGTCACGGCCGTTAGTTTCTGCCTTTTCAACGAGCGGGCAATAATAACACGCTCCGGCGTGTGCTCCTTGATTTACAACGCTCGGCGAACAATTCGTTTAGACCCGCCGGGATTCTCGAGTTATTTAGCTACCGCGCTACTCGGTGCATGAAATTATCCGTCTGCGACCGAGTATTCTTGTTTCACGCTGCCGTGTTCGATCTGCCGACGTTATAAAGCCACAGGCCGCATTGTCAGAGTAAAACTGGAGCAGATCGCTGATTAAGTAATGATAGACCGCCGCGCGCGAGCTGCGACCGTTATTCGTTCTTTGCCTCGGCGGTTTCCACGAGATTGTATAGTCTCTGTTGTTGTCAAGCATCGCGAGCGCATTTTATTTTGCAATTGGCGAAACAGTAATTTCACTTGACTTGACTGCGCGGCGAAACAAATTACGTTGAAGATGTTTTCCGACAGTTTCCTGAAGAATTGTTGTTGTCCCGAATGACTCGGCCAAGTTATATTGTAAAATATACTTAAAAATGATGATTTCCAGTTAGAGTGTATTGCATAAGGAAGAATGCGTGGCTGAAGTTCATATAATATTGAGGGTATATTCTGTCGAATGGATCATCTATGATCCATTGGATATATCCACACAATATTACATTTTGGTTACTCAAATTTTAACACTTTGCTGGAATTG
>QVNV01014191.1:0-36979 GCA_014825455.1 Pseudomyrmex pallidus | reverse complement strand
GGAGTCACTACGGTCAGCATGTGACGAATTCCCCCCGGCGCTTTAAGGCTTAAAACTATCCTCTTACTCGATCAACGCTCCGCCCACGAGGTGCCCCCCTAGATTTCGGGGCTATATTTGTATTCCTTGATGCTTCAGCCGCGCGCGACGCGAGGCTGGATTAGTGCAAATGGTAATCCCGTAGGCAAAGCGCGGCATTACACGGCGGTGGCGACGGTGTTTTTACAACGGGGGACACGTTAACACGCTTCGCGTCACACTTGTTTCGTGTTTGCTCGCTCGTTTGATCTTTAAACGTCGCTTCATTTGACGCTTATTTGCCTTAGCGAGCGCGGCGCGTGTGCGCCCCGTCTCGCGTGTCTACGTCCAAGAGTCGCAACACCGATCTGAGATTTCCTCGAGTTCGCCTCGTTTGCGAAGGAAAGGGAACACGTCACGCGAAACAGTGAAAATTCAGAGTAACATCAATTAGACGGTCTAGTATTTGGTAAATATGATAAATAAGTGTGTGACGTGAGCAGTGACAATTTAATTTTTTATCCGAAAGAGCAATGAAATTTAATACTGAGAGCGAAAATATGGAAAATTAAGAGTCGGGAATCTGCTTGTGATTTACACAGAGAGAAGTGCAACACACACATTTCTCTGAAAGATAGCAACACGAAGTGTCGCGATGATTCCTGCGTTCTGACTTCACGCGACCATATGGCCCGGTTAAACAAGCTCCCTTTAATTTGATGAAGTGTTGAGATGTTCAACGTGCGTCGCCGTCATTCCCGCCGATCTAGCTATCGAGAGATTACCGTGTTTCCGGTCTCGCGCCGTACAAAAGTGCACCGTGCCGTTTTTGGCGAGACACCTGGTTGCGAAGGAAACTGGCGGGCCATCGTAGTCTTTCCAAAAGATGTGTGTGTGTGTGTGTATGTGAGCGCGCGCACGAGCGACGACGATTAATTCTTCCGTAACTCGTCGCCGTCAGGACGCGCGCGGATGTGAAAAATTTCGGACGGCCAGTAATGAGGCGCGTTCACAAAAGAACCGCGCGCGCTCACACCGCCCGGGCGGCCACTGTCATTTGTTCTTGGATCCGCCGGTCATTTATCCTGAACACGGGCTCTCTGGGTTCGCCTTTTGTTGCACATCGTCAAAACAGCATCGCGCGCGGCATTAACGACTCATCCCGCGCATCGCCCTCTATATGGACAGGGGTGGTTGGCAACTACCGTGGCGTTGATCTCTAATAACATCGCTTTTGACAAATTTGGAGTCGATAGACGGCATGTTGCGTGATTCCCGTCGGTCGGATCGATCGATTCGCTTTATCGAAATTGCCCGCAGACTGACGTGTGAAATACATCGATGAAGGATTATCCCGTGTTGAGACTATCCGTCGGGTTCGCGCTTCGGTTGATTCATCGCGCGTATCAAACATGTATCTTAGAAATGGGGGGAGAAAAAAAAATTTAAATAACACGTAATCGGTGCGTCGATCGGTGCTAACTGACATTCTAATCGCGAGTATATAATCATGTGGCGCGTTGAGAATTGCGAGATATTAAGAGAAATGTTAATATGTAAAGGTCATCGATAGGTTAACACGTGGCTCTAGATGATCTAGTAAACGTTATACACGTATTGATTACACATTAGCAACACGTTACCGATAACATTTACGTTACACGCGTGTCATTAAAAATTTAAACAAGCAACATGCGCGCAGTTCGTGTCCGGCCGCCGCGAGTCTGAAATTAACAGTTTGCACAAACAGAAATGTATTAGTCGCACTTATTAGCGCGCATGCAAAATCTGATATTATGCGAAATTACGTCGACTGTCGCCATAACTCATTCCGCGGAGTAATGTGTAATAAAATATATCTAATGCATGATAATTATACATCTCGTTGTGCACAGCTCTTTTGCGCAATAAGAAGCACGTTCCTCACAGTTAATAATCTATGAGAGTCGTTAAGAATTCAGATGAGATATCGCAATTCCTGATCAGCGTTTAATGCTACCTATCCATGACAGACGGGATATTAATCAAATTATTTTTCTAATAAAACCAACAGGATATATCGGCGCGCTCGGACTGTGTACTTCCTGATCTTTTGAACATGTGAACGGACACACACATTCAACATCCACGTAACTAGATTTTAAACCAGTTCGCTATTAACGGCGATCATCATCCGTCGATGTGGTAGCCTTGATTACACGTATTTCTGAGTATTTATAAGGCGCTGAAGTAACGATACATTCTCTTACTTACAAAGAATACACACACACACGCATACTAACGGTCGCGCATTGAACATTTTCCTTATCGCACGATGATTCAGCCGAATGTATAATGTCAGATAGGTCTGTAATTACTGCAAATTCCTATTTTTAGAGAGAGAGCGTGAACAGCGTTAATAACTTTGCGAATAATATAAAATCATAAACTACTCGAGAATGTAAAAAAAAAAACTTATTAGACAATTAAATAAGTTTTTGCTAATTTATAGTTACTTGACACATTTTAAATGTTGTAAAGAAAGCACGAGTTTCATGCGTCGTTGTTCAATCCACTACAAGACGCGTATTACATTCCGGTGTATATCCGATGATTCCGGGTTGACAGTCAGTGGCATCACCACCCACCAAGACGCCGCTGGTACTATTAGTATCTCGAGACAATTGACCGCCGCGGGTCACGACGGAGTAAGAGAAACCTCCGGAATTTATCGTAATTTTATGTATGGCACAATCAGAGGGCCTCTCGGTGGCCCCGATAAAAAGGAAGGCAAAGCGCATGATTTACCGCCCTTTAAGGAACGCTACTATAAAGGCGGACCTCCACGGCGATGGAGGTTACGCATTTCCGACGATACGCATTGAAAGCGATACACTTCGGGATGCATTCTTAAAACAGATATCATTTAGAAGGAAAGAAAGAGAGAGAGAAAGCAGCGGAGAAACCTACGAAAACCGGTTCCGTAGTTTAGTTCTCCGATGCGTTTTTGATGGATCATATTAATTTGTAATTTACAACAGATACAAATCGAGATTATATCAGAGAGAAAGAGCGAGAGAGAAAGAAAGAGGGAGCGCGTATCTAAAAAAAATACGATTTGTCTAATATACATAGTAGATGGAGAATGTAAACAGTGCAATTGCTCGTAGAAAACGCTCGTTTACTTACGCGCACTCTTCTTCCACAACACAATTTTCAGACCACCGAGCGATAATTGCATATCGCTCTATTTTCAGACCGATATATAGTTACAAACGGCGACATTGTGTATGCGTGAGAATGATTAACCGTTGTTGTGCGCGCGAGAGATGTGTACTTTGAAGCGAATGAAAACCCGACGGGTGTTATTAAGACATTGATCGTCGAAACGATTATAAGCTACCTAACTTTCACACGTACTACACTCGGCGCGTAGCTTAGCCCGCGGCGAGCAAGCGCAACGCGCGCATATAGCCGCGCGGCTGCGATGAACGAATTAGGTGCCTTAAAGAGCGCTGATTGCCTCAGCCATGAGATCGATGTGGGATTTTCTAAGATCCCATTATTGCAGCACGGTGTACATCACGATGCGCGGCGTCGGGTGCTTTGTTTTTGTGGGGGGCAAGCAAGATGAATGACGAGAGGATTAATCGTCTCGGCGGATACGGGACGAATACCCGCCGCCGCGCCGCGGCTTTAAAACCGTAAGCGTTGCCTTGGCGAGCGCATGTAACCGGTAATCGGGTGCGCGCGTAGTTAAGTAATTTATGCGTCATGCAATCACTGCTACGGATTGAGGCATGATAAAAAAAAAAAGAAAAAAAAAGGAGGAGCTTGATCTACGAGATTTACTACCTCTCTAGCTGAAGAGACGAAAGCTCTTTTCTTTCTCTCGCGAACATCAGAGCTGTACATGTATACGCTTCGCTTGCGTGTCAGAAATTGTTTCTTCTTATTACGTTGTAAGAGAGATAAATACATGCGTGTTGCGCTCTTTAGCGATATTATAAATTCGAAACAAAATATATATTGAAAAGTTTCTTATCTCGGCGATGCCAAGTTTTTAAGCTAGTAGCCACCGATAATTATAAGTTGTCAAAAGTAATTTGATTCATGTTGTAGAGAGAGACAAGAGGCGAAAGATCTCGTGTACATGTATACATATATGTATATCTCCCCTGAACGGGAATCAGCTGGTCGCTTTTACCTAACGATCGGAAGCGATCTCGCGGCTCTTATGACTCGGCTGGCTGGTGCGCGCGGTGCAAAGACCCGGCATACTTTGTAACCTCATATACCGTGGCTAATTGACACGCGAGGCATAGGGTATCGCGTCGTGCAGACGACGATAATCTGGGAAACACACTCACAGTTCCCGCATTATACTTTATAATGGTGCTGGTGGTCGGAGCGAAATAAAAAAAAAAAAACCCTCCCGAATGAGGAATCGACGCCGACATTCAATTTTCTTGCTGGATTGATGGCGCGGTCGACGAAGAGGTGGGGGAGAGGAGAAAGAGGATGAAGAGGGTGGAGTAGGTCGCGGGAAGGAGGGAGGAACGCCGTCGGCCGGCGGAAAAAGTCGTCCTGGTGGGTTGGTAACCACCTCCTCGGAACTCTTTTATGCCACGCGAGCTGAACGATCGGCTCTTAATGAAGACGTATTATGTTGTTGTCGAGGACGTATCATTTAATGCACGAGCTGTTAATTCGCTATTTCGTAACCCGCACGTTTTTCGCGGTGTGTATGTACGTGCCGCTTCTTATTTCGGGATAAGCACGGTCGTATATTGAATTGATTTTTCATATCGCAGAAGCGATTATAATAGTGCCAATGATAATACGTATCGCGCACAAAGAAAGGATTACGAGGGGGAGGGGGGAGCATTTTTTTATCTCGGAAATTTCTTCGCATAGAACTCGCGTCGTGTTTGCGGCAAAATGCGATTTCTTACAAAAATTCTTAAATCGCATTCGGGGAGTCGTTGATTGAGAGGAACAAGTGCCCGCGAGTTACATCATTGTCGGGAGCGTCGTCGGAAGAAAGGTTTCGGAGTTGATACGTCGCTTTTGGCGCATCCGGAGCAGCGGTGTGTACGTACGTATCCAAGGCGAGACGAGTGAGATATGTAGTAGGCGGGAAAAAACAAAGCACACACTCTCTTCGAGGACCACCGTGGAATCGAGTGTTACTTGTCTTCGCCGACGCGTCGAACGTCCCCCGCGGGTACGCTTGGAGTGCCCGCCAGCCGAGGGGGTGAAACGGTCAAATCGATACACTGTTTTGTTTTAAGTGACGCTAAAAGGGTCTGACGAGACAAAACATCGGAGAACATCCCCGTCGCGCTGTCAGTGAAATTTTTGTACCACGACTAACCCGCCTGTTTGCTTGCTATCCTCGACGTTGGTGTTTACGCTTAGACAAATTGCATTGCGCTTTCGTTTCTTCTGGCAACAAAAAGTGAATATTGTCTAAGCCGCGTTCGCGGCGCGTTTCTACGGTACCGCGCGCATGCAATAACGTAAATTTGATTATTATTATGTGTTTTTTTGCGACGAGAAATCTATTAAATTGATAAATTTATATTTTACGAACAAACACAGAACACACACACACACATACACCGGCGGGGTGAGTGCGGTCGGGCCGATAGAAAAGACTAATTAAAATCAACAGCATTTGCGTAACGAACACAACTTTGACGAAGAAAAAAAATGCGTAACACCACGCTCGAGCGTCGTACAATATTTTCCAAACGAGCGGCTGTCATTTGGAAAACACAAAGTACCAACAGCGGTCCCTCTGTTAATAAATATGCGCGGTTTTGCGAAGCGCTCGCCGGAGACTCGCAGCAGCGACGGCGTGGTGCGTTTCCTCCCCGGTCAGCCGAGCGGACGCATTACATCGTTGATAAGTTTTTTCAATTCGCGAACGTTAAAAAACAAACGCGTCGCCTTCGGTGCCGGTTGGTCGCGCGCGCGGTCGATCAAAGCGCCGGCATTGTGACGAGAAACACGAATTCCTGGTCTGGAAACGAGTGTTTTAACAACGCCAACTCCCCCTCTGTCTCTCCCTCCACCACCCTCCCGTCCCGCAGAACCTCGTTCCCTTCTCCCTCCCTCCCCCCGGAGCCCGGGCACGGCTCTCAAAATCTATTTTCATCGGCGGACAGATGTAACTTCGCTCTCTCGTGGCAGCGACGCGTGCATCGATCGTCAGATGTCTCCCGCCCTGTTCCCTCCTCCCCTTTGCGCGTACGCTCTCTCTTCAATCTGCAGTCAATTGTTTCCAGCTAAACTGTTTGCCTTTCAGTCGGCACCCTTTTGCCGCGCAACGCTGTCTATTTGCCCCGTTAAATGCGGCGCGCTTTCGAGACGCGCCGAATTTTCGACGTCGAGACGTCGTCGGTCGCAGAGACACGAAACATCGGGAGTGAATAGGGGTGCGAAGAAGTTTCCCCAGTCGGCTGGGGAAACGATTCCATAATTGATATCGCGCGATTAGATATCGACAACAAAGTTGTGCGCACAGTTCTCTCTTTTTATGTAAATTATCTTCCTGGACATAAATAATGTAATCTATCATGTGAGCAGGACAGAATAATTTGCCGATCCTAGACATCAAACGATGTCTCTTCAGCTACGGTTGTCAGCCAGAACGATTAGGTTGGGATTCGATTACGCTCGTGACCGGATCATTTCGGGGAGTTTTAATTTATTTTTACGTCGCCGAGTACATCAAGCGATCATCTTTCTCCCTCCCGTTTCTCTCTCTCTCTCTTTCTCTCTCTTTGTCTCTCGCTCTCTTTCTCTTCGATCGCAATCACGAACCACAACTTCGCGCGGGCACGATGAAATTAAGACGCCACCGCGTCTTATAGGTTTTCAATTCGAAAACAATTAATCACCACCGCCGCCCGCGCGTCCGTGCCTTATCCGGTAACGGCTTAATTATAAAACAATCATACTCAGTTGGGCACCGCTACACGTAAAAGGCGATCGAGCGCCCTCCGTGGAATATGTGCTAAATCATCTGTTGGTCGTTTGTTAGCAGGTATCGGAGCCTTTTTCCTGGTATAACTACCCGCCATGAGCGCACGAAACAAGAGACGATACCTTCGATACACCGCCGGGGTTAATCCGCCCTCGTTTCTCCTTTGATTCACTTGGACGAGTTTATAAAGTCACCGGGCGTGTCTTCTAAGTGAATAGAGAGCGATTCACGAGTTTTATTGGTCTCCCAAGTGCCGATCCAGTCTTTTGTGTACGCGCTGATTGCTTTTCCCGTTACAACAATTGTCACAAAGAAACTTGTGACAATAAAAATCGCATGTACATACGCATAAGAAATTATATCGCGTCTGTTGATTATTTAAAAATTCCTTGACTGATATTCGTTAGTCAGAACATTGAAATTGAACTCCCTGCATCATCCAAAATAAACATAATCGAAATGATCTCGTGCCGGCTATATTACGTCTAACAGCGTTCTCTCTCACGAAAGCGATCCGTTTTATACACTCTTATATACAATGACTCTTTCAATCGGCTTAAAAAGTGGCGAATCTATGCGACGGCGAACGAAAAGCAGAACGTAATTCATCGGGACGCAGTTTGTCGGGGGAACATCGAAAAATATCGGCCGTCAATCCGGTGGTGCGTTCTTCCCAGAGGTGGCCCCGATGATCAGGACGATCGATATCTCCTGTCAATCTTCTTCTTTCATTTCTTTTGCCCCCAAAATCACCTCCCTTCTCTTCTCGTTCATCGCGTCCGCCTCGTCGTGGTTTCATTCATGCTCGAAGAATTCCTTCTGTTTACGAGTTTCTGAAGATCGCGGGCCTCCCTGGCTGCTAACCGTCTCGTGGTCAGATTGTTAGTCGCTTAATTAACCGTGAAACGAGCGTGGGGTAGCCGGACACTATAGACGGGACCGCAGGATGGTAGGACATTCGATACACCCTCCGAACTCTCGCGCAAGAGCGACCTCGCTAGTAGAAGAACGCGTCGGTACGAAGGAAAGAGAGAGAAAGAGAGAGAGAAAGAGAGAAAGAAAGAGAGAGAGAGAGAGATAGAAAGGAGAGAAGGTGAAGTCGTTGGTTTTCTACATACGAGGTAGTCCTTGGAAAACATCGTAGGTAGATACATACCTGGCTCTAACTAAGGTAACCGGACACCCTGATCACGGGCCGGTGGAATTCTATATCGCACAGGTGGTAGTGGCTACGCATGGTAGAAGTACCTCCTGCGACAAGAACGAGTGTTCTTCTATCTCATTGCTCGAACGAATCACGCGGGAATGACATACTTCTGCGCGCACGGTATGTGTGTGGAGAGAGAGAGAGAGAGAAAATTATACTGTGTTTCTAAAAAGCAGATCCGACTTCGATCTTCCAAAAGCAAAATAAAAAAATGCGCGTTTGGCTCATGCGTTGTAATTTATTTATACACGAGAAAACTCTTTTCTTTATTACTGACAAGAAGATACATCGATACTCTATCGAGGTGAAATGTTGTTACTCTCAGCGTAAATGAATGAAGCGATCAATCAGTGTATGCGTCTCATATCGAACATGTTTAATTCGCACACAAAGGGTTTACTTTACACTACTCTCATGAGATTATCTCTTCGAATTACGATCGGGATAACATTCACAAAAGAACACTGAAAGTTCGTACGGTGTGGGTGTTCAGTGGTTCAATACATCGACGACGCGCTAAGTGATCCATAATTTCATTTAACGTGTGTCATCGATTCGCGTATTCCATTCGCGCGTTTCACAAGCGTTTATCAAGCATTATTACATTATTAAAGGATCGATCGACTGGCGTGGGGAGAATGAGACGGAGGGATTGCACACGAATCGAGAAGATCAATCTCGGCCGTTGAAGTTCGGGTGATAAATTTCGCGGAGATCGATACGCGCGCGCGCGTCGCTGCTTCTCGTATCTCGATATCGTTAATTATCCGCGTCAGGGCCGCGTTGTTACGGGACGCGTGTAATGAGCGGTGTCAGGTGATCGAGGCTCGTTTGAGCGTATCGGAGGTCACGCCAGCGTGAGCCATCTTCTCACGTCGGCGTGCCTTCCTGAGAAACGCGCGTCGTCGCGGGCATTGTAATCATCGCGTGTGATATATCACACTACATTAGACGCTCGTTTGACGGGGGGATCCGAGTCCTTTTTTCTCAGTTTCGTGAGCAGCCGGAGCTTATCTTGAACTCGCAATTGACGATAAAATATATGTGACAACTGAGGTAAAATTCTTATTCAGGTTTAATTGCATTCACTTCTAATTACTGATTTTTGTCTTTAAACGGGCGTGTCAATCCTGATTTATAGATTATTGTCAAAACATTGAATAGAAGTTTGATTGTATATTGAACGTTCGAAGGAAACATGTAATTTCCGACATTATTGTGACTATAGCAAACGGCTCCGCGACGTTTGGCGCGTCTGTGCGCGTCGAAGTTACACACGTCGGGGAATCGGGAAGACACGCAACCGCGCATTAACTCGGCACCCGCGAGAGGGAAAGGATCATGGCATCACGGATGGCATCTCATAGCTATATTTCATTGCCGAGTCGGGGAACAAAGCGCTGCGAGAGAGGTATCGGTTACCTCATGAACTCCTTCACGTACCCGTCGAGTACTCTTTTCAACGCCTTCAACGGTCCCTCCCTCCCGACGGAAACTTCCTTTTCTTCTCTTTTTTTCTCCGTCTCTCTCTCTCTCACTCACTCACTCACTCTTTCTCGCTCCTCGTCTTCTCGTTTCTCCCTCTTCTCCCCCTCCTCCCCGAGTTTCTCGCTTCGGCAATCCGCCTCGGCGCGATCCTTCTTTTCAGCGCGCATAATACGCTCCTTTAGCCCCCTAATGAGCGGCAATTACTGTGTCTCTACGGCTAACGATCAGTGACGATCGATGATCCCTCTCTTGCACGGAGGGCCCCCGCGTGCACGCCCTCTATGAACCGGCGACCATTTGTTCGGGAACGAAACAAAGCTCGGACCGGCGGTATACTACGCGCACGATAACACGCACCTCGTCCCGGTGTGTGGGGATCGATGAAGTTGCAGCGCAGCATCTCGCGCTGCCCTCGCGCGTGTTCCTATACTATGGCGTGTAGAAAAACTCGTTCCGCGCGTACCGAAGGAGCGAGCGTGAAGAGGCGCTTCTCGCTCGGTCAGTGGAATATTAATGAAATGACGATTGATGCCAGCTAACCTCAGCGCGTCTGCAATTACTCGTCAAATAGGTGGATGATTATTATAGTAGACAAGACACTGGTTCTCTCTTCCCGTGCGCGAGCAATATGTTGGCTTTGACTAAACATTTTGTTTGAGTACGCGCCGTCAAGTCTTATAAATACGGCAATAATCATGAAACGGCTCGTTAAGAGTTGTATATTTTCGTTTCGCGCAGCGTTTGTCGTGCGACGCGACGATTTTCCCCCTGTTGTTTCGTTCGATCCACGCGGAATTACGTGATAACGTTGCGAGATTCTTCGCGTTATAAATTCAACGACGATGTTTAAGCCGAGAAATATACGCGACAACGTTTATTGCCGCAATTCGATCGCTCGTAATTATGGCGAACTCATTTCGCCAGCCGAGGCATGAATGAGCATTCTCGATGAATGATCCCGCTGTGTTACACGTTCAAGGCTGATCGAATTGTACTAACGAGACAATGGTCGGTTTTGATTCACACGAATGCAAATAACAATGTTTCGTTTGAATTCAAAATTCGCTTTCGTTCGTACTATCCGATATCGCCACGCGCGATCAGCCATGCGAGCGTGTAAATTTCGATCACCATCCCTCCCCCGTCAAGAATTACAATGCGCGCGCGTTATCGATCGATCAGATTAACCGGCCGTAGTAGAGTGAAATACACACACACACATACACAAAAAATCCCCGTGAAAAAAAGCTTCGAAAATCTTCGAGCCATCCACGATCGGAAGAGTATTCGTTGATTCTATATTCGCGCCAATGTTATTTTCGTGTTTCCGTCGAATGATCATATCCCTCAAATATAGATCCGCGTCACGTGAGTGGGCGTGATGAGATCTCGCTCTCGTAAACGTCCCGCGCGCGCGCGCGCGCGTGTGTGTGTGTCTTGTATGTCGTCGGTGCCAATCTCACTCTTTGCTCTCTTCAGCGAGAGGGACAAAGAATCGACGGGAGCCTTGACTGCCGGATCGTAGAGAAAGTACGAGATACCCCACGGTCATATACACGGGAGAATGTGTGGGTGAGTGTGTGCCAAGTCGGAGAGATTGCCGGATGCACGTCAACGGACGATTCCGTGTGTGAATCGATATCATCGTACGAATTAGTAGCTTGCGGTCCAATATCTCGCCCTAATATTTCGTTTCGTCCCTAACGCGCCCCGTCAGGGTCGAACACATACGTTTCCGTGGGCACGTAGGTGCCCTACGGTTCGAGGGAAATGGGGGAACCCCCACGGCGTCGGCGTGAAAACAGGCACCCGCACACGCTCTGCTGCCGGTCTTCGCAACAGCACATTCGTGAAACAAAAAGCGATCTCGGCGGAAACAAGTGACAGCTGGTCCCACGCGTACGTCAATTACCTATTTGTACCTTTCGCGCCCCTTGCCATTTCGTCTTCCTAAGAGACGAATGTGTCTCCGCGAACGTGTCTAATTATTTGCCAATGGACAAGTTGGCTCCTTTGAAGCTTCGACGGAAATGTTCGCGCTGACTGTGCGAAATGGAGTTTGCAGTCGTCGTAAAGTGCGAGTTAAACGTGCGTGGTCACATATTTGAAGCGGATTGATACAAATAATAAAAACCGGAACTGCCGGTTTATATCAACGCGCGTCACACAGCGCGTACACGAACATGCGATATATAAAATAAGTACGTGATATTTATGGACTTTCGTCCTTCGAATTAATCACTGTCATATTTCAGACTTATTCCACTTGCTGCGGCGGGAGCGAGAAAACTCAAATACATACCGCGCGATTTTTCCGAGCACTTAATTACACACCGACACTCCGTGGTTCTTATTAAATCGCGTTTTTCGCGCGCACGCTCTCGTTTTCTGCATCGCGTATGCGAGCACGAAATGCGAACGCTAGGTATATGTATATATGTATATATATACCCGCCACCTTGCCAGGCCGCCATCAATCATGTTACCTCGTAACAGCCCTTGACAAAAAGCTGCCACGCGAATTGCGCGCCGGCCACCCCGGGCGAGTGGCAGTAATACCCGAGTTCTTTTTCATTGCTTCCTGAATATCGCTCAGAATGTCGAAATACGGAATCATTAACAACTGCCGCGCGCGCATACACGATCCCGGTCGCGACTCGACCGCTCGCCCATCGTCTCGCTCCTCGCCTCGACCCGGTAATCTATCACGAAGGGCTCGTGCGAGCAGGTGTCATGGCAGTCTGGCCGCTAATGATCCTGGACATCCAATGTAGAATTAATCATTGCCTTTGTCTCTACTGCTTTTTGCTCGCCTACGTGCCGCGGCTTTTTGGCGGTTTCTTTCCCGGCGAATGTATATCGCGTGCTCGCCGCTCTTTTGGTCATTATCGTCGTTAATTCGTCGGCCAATATTTTCACTCGGAAGCATATTTGTTGCCCATTATTCGATCGACCTTATCTCGCGACACTAAGCTAATTGTTTCGTGAGAAATTTATTTTTTATGGTGACTCTCTTACTCTTCATGACTTGTTGATTATTTCTCGATAAACATTGCGTAGCCTACTTCTGTTATTTTACTTACGCGTATAACGTAACGTCGCGAAAGTCTCAACATAAAGTTGATTATTTTCAACGGTCTTAATATTCTGTCGCGTCGAAATACAAAGGTTAAATTGATTTGTAAAAGCGACAAATGCAAAGGTAATGGAAATTGATTTGTAAAAGTCGCAAATGCGAGGATAGTGTGTTATCTGTCATGTGACTGTAGCACGGTGAATACGATAGATCAAAACGGTCTCGTGCATAGAGGCGACTTGCCTCTCGCTCGCTTATGTGGACATTACGATTTTTCTCCGGCGCGCGAAAAATATATTCCGCGCTGTGCAATTTTCTCACGCCGGCGCTTTCCGAAACGGGAATTTCTGCCTGATTCGTCGGACATCTGTCGTCCATCTGCGGGCGGACGAGAAGAGACACACTCACGGCCCGCGGGACATTTTTCGCGGTAGAAGATTGCGCAACGCGATGACATCTCCTCGCGTCGTCTTCCATATTTCTTTCTCGTTTAAGGTCATCAAGATAACGGCGGTACCACACTGAGTGACACTTGACCGTGACTCGAGAGAGAGAGACTTCACGCGACCATAAATCCTGTCTTTTCTGGCCGTTGATTTAAGTTTTATGCAAAACTCAACTCGCCGCACTTCTTCCAGTTGTGCGAGGAATAATTTTCTAAGACGCGGCGCGTTTGTAACCAAACATAAATTCTTAAGATTTTGTGAGCACAAAATTTTCTAACACAAAAAATAAACACAGACGAGAATTAATAATGAAACGATAAATAAAAGCACGACGGGTGCTTCGCGAGTATCGCTGCGAAAATGCAGATCTCCCGCTGAATAAAAGAGCGCAAGTGAAAAAAAAAAAAAAAAAAAAAAAAAGAGAGCGCAGTCGGGGTCTCGCTGTTCACAAAGGAAGGAAGTAACTGGCATCGCGAATCCTGATGGAAGGGATCAGGTGCGGGTGTAGCGAGGAGGTGGCAACGCAGACGGGATCTACGTAGAAACGCAAACAGCGCGAGTCTCTAATACACCGGGGACTTTATCAAAATCTGATAACTTCACAGGCGAAGGCAACGCCGCGCGCGCGGTAAAAGAGGAGAGAGTGAGAAAGCCGGAACACGCTCGAAGCGAGCTAAGCCACCCCCGAAAAGCCGACAACGCAGAGAGTTGTTGAGGTGGTTATATCCCTCTCGATCTCTTGCCGCGTCCCCCCTCCCCCCAACTCCCATCCTGCTACCCCGCCGTAGACGCTCGTGGGAAGCCTTGATTCCCGCATAGGCTGCGGCCCCCCGAGTTTCCGGCGAACCGTTACATCTGTATTTGCGCGAGGATTTTCGCGTGTACATATCCGATTCCGAATGTGTTTACGAGTTGCCGCATAAACTTCCGCTCTTATATAATTAATAGCGGCATAGTCCTCAATGAACACACCAAAGCGAGTAATGAGATTTGCAACATGAGACTAGTAAACGAGCGTTCAATCGTACAAAGTGAAATTTAACATTTATTCGCAGCGTTAAAAACAAAAGAATGAATGATATGATGATAAAACACATTGCATTCTTTGATTAGATTAGATTATAGATTACTTCATCTGTTTTCTCGATGCGTCACCTTAATAATTGATTACACCGGATGTGTCGCGCGATGTCCTCTATTCTCGACCTCTGCTATCCGCGTTCTACCGCAAAACGCGACAGAGAATACTGCGCCCACCGCCACCACGGGTGGAGCGCCAGCGAGAATCTACCCGCTCCATTCTCGTCCCTCCGTAATATATAGCTCTTACATACATCCACACGCACGCACACGCCAACACTTTCTCGCACACACACATCACATATCACGGCGACCTCGCATCCACACAGACGCGCGAGTAGCTACGCGCGAGAGCACGGAGATTGCTCCGGGGCTTTCGGGGTTGAGCATATTGAATAACTCGCTCGCTGGACCGCGAAAATATACCGCGAGGCAGGCAGTATGCGGATCGACGTTTCTGAAAGGACCTTCCAGGATCCTCGGGGCGGGCGCTGTATCCTGTCTACGTGTGTACCCTAACCCAACCCGGGTCAGGACGACATTGACGACGACGACGACGACGACGCGACGCGACGCGACGCGGTAGACTCGCTCTCTGGCATTACCCCCCCGTGTGTCAGAACTGAAAATGCACCACGAAGGAAATTTCGTTACGATGGGAGCTGCGACGTTCTTCGCGGGCGCCGACACGTGACGAAAATGAAACATTTCGGACGAACATCCGAGGACATGCTCTTGTATACCTTTAGATCGTGCTTCTCGAGACGTCTCAAAGAAACGACGGCTAGAGGTAATAATTCTAGAAGCATGCCTACACTGCCGATTACATTGACGAGAAAGCGATAATACAAACATGCGACGATATAATCTTCGAAAAGCGTGGAAAATACATATGTGATTACTAACTTTTCAATCAGAAATATGAAAACGGCTGTGTGAAAATCACGTGAAATTTTTAGCACGGAATGTACTTATTTACCGGGATTTTACAGTCTGATCGTTGGCGGATTTTATCAATCGGGAATTAAGCTTTTTACAATGCACGGCGGGTACCTTGCTCGGTCTCGTGTTGTTGTGCAGAATTCATAATTCGCGAATAAAAAGGGAATTGCCTAAAAGAGTGGAAAGTACGGCTGATAGATGGAAAAATAATAAAAAAGGGCCGTTATTTTTTTGTGGATTACATTATTCAGCGTTTCGGAACTAACAACAATTGTAACAAACTGCGTTATCCAGTGATGCAAAATATCTCTTATGAATTTTTTAATGGTATGTTTTTTTTCCACGTCGCGGCTAATGAACATTACCTGTACTCGGTGACCGAGTTATTAAATATTGAACGCACGTAACAAAAAGCGCAAAAAAGCCATTTCGATATAAATAGGAATTGGGCGTGCGGAAAAATTACAGAGAAAATGTCCATATAATTTCGGCTAATTGAATAAAATACACAAATTTACATCTACAAATTATCTAAAATAAAAATTATCAAAGCTAAATTTTTTTATTATTAACATCAGCATACAGTTTTTTTTTTTTTTTTTTTTTTTTTTTTTTGCATGTTTAATTATACATGTTTATAATACTTTTACATGAACATGATATGTAATTAACAATCAGTAATTGCAGTTCGGAGTGAAAATAATATTAGCGGATGTTGTGTAGCAATATGATAATTTCCATTTCTCAAAACTATACAAAACAAAAGTTATTGCGCGCGGATTCCACCAACATCAAATTCCATACACCGGTCGATGTCTTTGAAAGGACTTGCCGGGTCCTCGGGAAGCTTTCTATCTCCCTACGTCTATCTAGGATGTACATACACAAGCGAGGACTTCGCCCTGGGATTCGAAGGATTACGTGCAGGAAAATGTGGCTCGGGGCCAGACACGGAATGTCATTACGTTGGGTAACGATAGGTACATTGCAGCTATTGTTGGATAGCTTCGGTTGAATATAGAACTTGCAGGATTGTGGTAAAATAAATCTCACGTGTCTCTAAAACGTGTATAAAAATATATTTATTTTTCTCTCTCTCTCTCTCTCTCTCTCTCTCAGATTCTAATAATAAATTTTCTAATTATTCGTCCTCCAATAACGTGTTCGAACAATTATAAATAATTGATATTTCGTAATTATTTAATATGCGTTTAAACATTCCTCTCAGTAATTATTTCATATTCGCATAATAATATTGTTTTCCAATTACATTGCCACGTACGTGTAAAATACGCGTTTCACGAGCGACATTTCTACTGCAATTCATCATCATTTCCAAGAAATTCTAACAAACTCGATCTTATCGTGGGACTGTATAATTCAAAAGAATTATGCAATATTATGTTCCGCATAATAAATCCTATATGTTATACATATAATTTTTTTTTCACGTCGGGAAAGCAATCATCATACACGAGAAACGATTTGTTTCATCGTCAATAACGCAATTCTTATCGGCAATTATATATGCATAGCGATGTCGAGTATAAACATTTTTCCTGTATTTTTAATGAACGCGTGAGCCGTCATACGTGCTTTACGGTCAACACGGAGCTGCGAAGCTACAATCTTTACTCACTGTGCGAACTCATCAAGATCAATTAGAGCAGCATAGTTGAGCCATCGCCGGGACCGTTAACGATATATCAATTACAGCGTTAGACGTAGGTAATAACTATTAATAACTTCATTCAGAGCGCAATAATAACACGACACGTCCGCGTGGCGCACACGGGGGGACAGATCTAGGTCGACACGACTTTCCGTGGAAGAATGAACTGGTTATCACACGCGGGTTATCGATGAGCATTCATCCTGATTTATGTGATTGAAATAATGTATCAATACGCGGAGCATAATAATTAGCATTTTCATCGACCGGACGCTGTTGCGTGTCAAGACTCTCCGTGTTGTGTTATCGACATCGAGAAACTAGACGCACGCACACACTCACGCAACGTGACAATTCGAGAACATATTTCTTAACACGTTCCCGACGATCATACGGTACGCGAATTAATTTTCTAACACACAAATAACTCTAAATGCTAATTATTTTCAACTGTAGACTGAGAATTTTCACACGTATCAAAGTGCCTGTTATACCTACACGTCAATCAGATTTTATATTTTTTACACAATAGCAATAATATAAGTCTTTTAGAATCTAAGAGGGTTTTATTATTAGATTGCATTAAATCAACGGATGTATGTACGTGTGTTTGTGTTTACGTGCGCGTTCGCATTCGAGAATTATTGCACGTTTTGCGAAACTGCGTGTTCGAAATGCGGCAGAATGTTCCAAAGCGGCAATAATAAAAAAACCTTTCCTGGGGAGGAACTCATAAATCAAGTAGAAGAACATCCGGCAGGTTACTCGAGCTTTTCAAACGAGAGGGATACACGCTTCGCGCGAAAATTCATCCGGGGTTTTTCTTTTATAGGTAAATAGCGATTGTATTTTTTTCCTCGCCGATAAATAGTCGAATAACTCGGATCGTTACCTGTTCGTAACGAAAACTGACCGCCGGATCGACACGTATAGGGACAGGTGTTAACCTCTAGAAAGATACTTCCGGTTTCTTTGCGATTTACGCCTCGTAGTCAATGATCCTCTAATAATAACCAACGGTGACTAATGGAGGGTAAAGGAATTTTATCCCTTTCTTCTTTTTTTTTCGCACTTGATCAGTACCAAAAAGGTGTTAGTTTTTTCTTTTTTTGGGATCAATAGCACCATTTCATTGCATGAACTTCCAAATCACGTGAGCGTCTTTTAAGTAGCCGACGATTCATTAAGAAACAGAAATATCAATGAAGTGCAACGTTTGAATGAAACTACTACAAAAGTCTCGAACGAATAAAGACTCGCTTATTTTGTAAAATTCTTTTTCACAACAGTATGAAACTCTACGACTCATGCAAAAAACATTGTCTATTGCGAGCTGCGTAGAATTAATCGAAAGAAGCGCAATTTTTCGGCGCGATATTTCTTTTATTCGCCTACACAAAGACAAAGAGCGAAGATCTGAGATTGATTCAAATGCTATTTTAAAGCTAACCGGGAACTTCGACTATATCTACAAATGAAGGGATGGAAGGAGAGAGACAAAGAGAGACGAGAGAGAGAGAAAGAGAGAGTACGCGATGTCAAAACACAATTTGAAAGACGTAATTCGAAAATCGTCGTTCGCCCGACGGCAGCGACCCTCCGTTGGACGTCAAAATGAAATTACGCGACCCTCCACACGGGAACCTTGAGGCAGGCACAAAGGCTCGTTTGCCGAGAACGCAGTACAACAATCTGTCTAAAGGGACCTAAACCATTAATCGTTTCGCGATTAACTTCCATTAAACGCTACTTAATGAACAAAACTTTCCTTGTAACGCGTAGACGATCTCTAAGACGTTCTCTTTCTCGAATGTGAATTGAAAATTCTTCTTGATTTATCACGGACAGAGAAGTCTCTTTCGCCTGATACATCACAAAACGTGACGTTGATCGTTTTTGATAAGAACCGTGGTAATCGATATCGCGTTCCCACAGCTCGACGACCTAACGATATTTGTGCACGCACGGAATTTGACCACTGTGAAACATTAGAACGCAAAAAGGTCTTCCAGTAACTCAATATCAGAACATGAGAATTTTTATTATTTTGCTACGTGTCAAACGTGAAATAGGAGAAAAGATCACCGTTTTCTACAAGATATACGGGATTGTTTTCAAGATTCAAACGTGTGTAAGAATAAACAAATGTAATGATAATGTAATTCCTTTGCATAAATTACATATGTTAAGTATGTTTATTATCTTTTATTCGACACGTAAACGGGAGACATTGAACTATGTAATCAATCGCGGTCATTGAATTACTAAAGCGCGACAAATTCTACTCCCCGACGAATAAATATATTCGGTTACGTTAGTAAGAGATAAAAATAACACGTATATCGCGCAATACCATAATTTTTGTTATTCTGTAAAATAAGATATTAAAATTTGAATTGTCGACATCTCGAACAAGTTGTTCGACAATTTTTTTTCTGTGACGAAAGCGCACGTGGTTGTTGTCGTTCGGGCGATGTTTTTTTTTTTTTATAGCGAATTACTCATTTTGTGACTAGAGACCGGACAAGAGGACGAATGAAAATAGATTTATGACACACCTGTTTTTCGCTGCAGCAGCGCGATCCCTCTGCCGCCTATTCTTAAACCAATTTCCAACCTGTGTAGGTGTGAGTCCCGTTGCGGCGGCCAGCTCCCTTTTCTTGCCCGGATTCGGATACGGGTCTTGGAGATACCATTCTCTCAACAGCGACCTGGTCCTTTCTTTGAAGCAATGCGTCTTCTGTTCGCCGTCCCAAATTGTTCTTGGCAGCGGAAATTTCTTTCTAACACGATACTTGTCCACCGGACCCAACGGCCGACCGCGAAGCTTCTCGGCTTCCTGATAATGCGCTTCTAGCCACATGGCTTGCAGTTTACCGTGAGAATCCTTAGTGAACTTGTGCCTTTCGAGGATAGCGTAAAGCTCGCGATAATGTCCCGAATGAAACGCAACGATAGCACGCGCCCTGAGGACAGCCTCGCTCTGATTCAGTTCCTGGACGTTGGGATGCGCGACCGGAAGACTCCATAGAAACCTCGCTAATCTCTCGATGTCGCCGCTCTCCTCTAAGGTCTCACAAACCGTGGCCACTTGGCTGACGGAAAAAGACAACGTGGGTAGCGCGAATATCGGAGCAGGCACGAGCGGACCGTTCGCGTTCGGTGGTGTGGTCCCAGCGGCGGACATCTTCCTGAAACGATCCTGACGATCCACACCAATTCTGTCTCGGATCCTTGTAGTGTCGAGATGTCAACCGGGCTTTAACACGGTTCAGGAGGCACGATGCTCCGATTTATGTTTGCTCTTGGATTTTCTCATGATTTGTCAGCGGCACGCGCGAAACGTTTCCTCATTACAAACTATTTGTGCAGCGTTCACTGGGGGAGGGGGAGGGGAGATTATCCACTTCACTCCATTGACACTATCCGAATTCGACAGTTCGAAACGAATCAGGTGTTAGGCGACATTTAATAGGACAATACTTGAGAGACCGAATTTCTTACAAGGAGGTAGAATCGTTCGAAGAATATATAACTGATTCTTTCCGCAGGTACTAAATTCTGAAAGCCCACAATGGTGAATCTTCCTCTCGTCGCGACACGTCACTATATAAATTACATTTGAAACAACTCCCGGGGCGACACGTGGTAACGTCGCGAATTCGGCGCTGGAATTACATCGGTAGTTCCGACGCCCGTCGACGATCGCTGTCAGGTGAGTCCGCGGCGATCGTTCTCCAGGTCGCCCAGGGTTAACACCCACCAGACCCAAGCACGCTGACGCTCTTCCACGTCGTGGGGATATCACGCGAGGCCGCTGTTGCCTGGATCGTATCGGATAGCAAACTGGTTTCGTTTACAAGCCGGCATCTCGGCACCGGCCCTACCCAGCATGATACGTTTGTACGCGCCCGTTGCAACCGGGCTGTCTCGCTGGCGCTCTAGACCTACCTCTACCTCTGTCTCACCATCTCCACCACCTTCTGTGTTCACGGAGAGATACGATTGCGGAAAGGAGACAGAGACAGACGGTATCAGAGGGAGGGGGGAACCAGCGCACAGGCCACGCCTACAAGGTACACCGGGATTGGCCGGATCCCATCCACGTAGCCATGGTAACCTTTCTTCGTCCTTCCGTTAGGCAGCGTAGGGAGCTACGTTTGTGTCGGTTTAATTATCCCTTCCACGTGCTTGGCCGTGGCCGGTATACGAACCCCACTGTGAATACTCTTCCACCACCATTCCGTGTTCGCCGGCACCTCTCACGCCCCCTCTCTGACGCGAGACGGAAAGGGTGCGAGAGACGAGGAGAGTGAGAACGATCGATGTACCCGGCAGAATGTGGGACGGAGAGGTAGCTGTTTCGCGTTCGTAGAGGGGGTGAAAACGGCATGATCCTGCGAGCTGCCGTTCCTGCTGCCGTGACGCGCCACTGCTGTGTTGTTGCTTCTGTTACTGTGATCTCGCGACGAACTGTTTTCGACGTTAGACTCCGTACCCGGTGATAGTTGGATAAGATTGATAGGTTGCCAGCTACCACACTCAGACCGGGACGTTTACGTATTTTCCAACTTTCAGTTTATTTCTCAGTCTATGGCGAATCTTTTAAAGAATACACTGTCGTTTATTATTCCTTTTGTTATTTGTACTATATCTGATAATATTTTCTTTTTATCTCTTTTTAACGACATCGATTTACTTTCCTTAATTTATATTGATTCTTACTACAAAATTAATAGATAAAGTTCATAGATACGATATACTTATAAGAAACAATCAGATTCTTATTAGACATATTTTATATATTTTGTAAGAAAAAATTTATGTAGTTTCTATAATTTTTTTTCAACAATGATTTCGTAATCAAAGTGCGATCTTGTCGAGGCATCGGCCATATTGCTGAAAAGTAATACCGTTCAACTTCCGCATGTGGAAAGAAGCCGTGTATATTTATAATCGAGTAGATCTCATACTTCAGAAACAGAGCGACGACAGAAGCAAGTGTATTGAAGATCCCGAAGACGCGCGACGGCGCCGAAGGCGTCTCCGTTTTATCGAACGCACAGCCACCGCAGAAGCTTTAGTCTGCGATGGATATTCTGATTTTATTCCACTTCGGTCGTCTCAGTGTGGCACAGTAAATCCGATTCTTCAGTTATAGAACCTATTCACAAATTTGACCAAATTTCTCACGGTGTATATAGATTATTGCGTAAAAATATATAAAATATTAAAAGTAAAAAAAAATCTTTATAATATTAATTACACGTCTATTTTGCATAAACCTATCGATAGATTATTTTTCGGTGCGAATAATCACGCTTTGCAGATGTGTGTGTGTGTGTTTAACGTATCAGCCGACGAGCACAACCGTTAAATCTCTCGATCGATTCGAATAATGAAAAAGTAAACGTGGTTTCACCGCATAGCGGGATGATTCTTTCCGATTGCTCTCGTTTACGTTCGCTTGGCGGTCGTTCCGTTACACGACCGGCAATGGCAGCAATCGCGATTGGCCAGTGTTAAATCGGATTACGGGAGCGAGCGGGATTACCTCGAGTTTTTCGAAAGACACCATCAACCCCGTAGCGCGGGGTTCCATGTTTTCTTCCGGCACAATCCGCCATCCATCCGTCTATATCACGTCCATGTTATATTCAGTACATGTATATACATTATCTGTATCGGATAGGCCTAAAACAAGATTTATGTATAAATAACAGTTATCTCAATAATCTTATTCTAACCACACGTTTGCTATGATCTATTTCTCTTGCAGAGAATTTTATTCGAGTTTTATTACACATTTAATGTCGATTTTCAAATAATTAGTATATTATGACATTCTTCGATAATGATGCTTTTTGTGTGTTTTTTTTTTATAGGATTTATACAACTTTTATATGAATATATTTTTGAAAAAATTGAAATAAATGTGAATGTGTGTGTGAGATGTTAGATATAATGAGTAGAAATAATTGCATATATACTCGACGAAAAAGAATAATTCATTTTAAAATTTAAATACCCTTTGAAATTATATATATCTTTTTCAACATTTTTATTTTTATTCATAGCTTTGTGTGCCTGTTCTATCCTTTTTTTATAAAAAATATTTGTTACTTGCATCGTAAATTAAAATATATTCCGAGCGTAGACGGAATGTCGTTTTTCTTATTTCAGCATATGTCTGTTTACGAACAAAACTGAAAATTTTATATACGCATATACGTGAATCACGTACACGGATTTTTTTCTGGGGAATGGGGAATGTTGCTCTTCTATATTTAGAGAGTGCAGTTTATTTACACAGTCGTGTATAACTGCATATTGGTGGATCTATATCGCGAGTCATCAGCACGGTGTCGCGGGTTAGCAGAGATTTTTGACAATATTCGGAAATGTTGAAAATTGAAATGCCGCCGCGAAAAATCAGGTATGATGTTTCGCAACGAAACGAAAACACATTTGGTCGTTTTGACACATCTCATTGTTCAGGAAAGTAAAAATAAAAATTTCTTTTTAATGTAGAATATTTTTGTTAAAATATTTCTAAGAAATATATATAGAAATATATATAGAAATATAAAATAGAGATATATATATATCTATCTATATGTAGTATATATATTAAATGTAAGAAGAATACGCTGGCAGATGTTCGTGGTGACAAATACCTAACTGTTCGACTAAAATGGGACGTGATAGATAGTATGGGATGTAATTACCTGTCAAAGTGATGATTTTATTCTATCTCTACATCTTCTCTCACATAAAGACGCATGGCACTTTAAATTTTCTCGATTTACCCATCGCATAATCTTTCACTTTTCTATACACAATTATTGTGCTTCACCATATCACTATGTATATATACATATATAATGGGCATATAATTAGTAATAAATAAAAATGTCAAATAGAAAATTTAAAAAGATGTGATATATAAAAATCCGGGTAATTGCTAGGTGTCAAGGATCGTTAAACGGTGCATAATGCATATAAACGCGAAAGTGGTTGCGGAGCTGCTGCATAGCGGCAGTGACTCCGGCGCTTTAATGGTGTCACCGTCGGTCGTGTCTTTAACGATCTCTCGGTGTTCGCCCCCCGGTGCGATTAATAAACGCGCAGTGGACAGATACCGAAGGTCGTGCGTATATATATATGTATATATATAAATTATACATATATATATTTATATACATATATATGTATATATTATATATACATATCTATATGCACATCGCCTACTATACCGGGATACACGAGCGCGTCGATAATGGATTATGGTCGCGCGCGGATATAATAGAATATCGGGCGCGGAATAGCTCACAGATAAATGTCGCGATAACGACAGGTAGGCCGCGGGTATTACACCGCTCCATCATCCCACCCTCGATTACGCGGATCGATCTATCGCGTGCGGCGTCGTTTGTTTGCCGACCCGGAGGCTTCCCTGGGACAAATGATTCCGTCGCATGGCAGCCATTTTACTTTCTCGCCGCTCTCTTCCTCTCTCTCTCTCTCTCTTTTCTCTCCTACATCAGCGGGTGCAACATCGGTAGAATTGGTTTTCCTTGTTCACTTTTGCGGCCGCAACGATTTTCACGCCGGTTGTGTTCCGCGCAAGAAGTTCGTCGGTTTCTCTAAGCGGAAACATTTGTCGGTCTCTTACGACGCCGCGTAGAGTAGGTATGTCGTAGGTGGGATTATTGCGGCGAGACCGGGGCGAAGCTGCCACACCATTGAATTCCTCATCTGGCAGCGGCTATTACTTTCCGCGATGAGAACTGTCAAGAGGGAATCGTTACGCGGGGTAGATTAATCGCTGCCAGGAAACCGAGGAGCGAGGCGCAAACCGTGTAGCTCGCGATATATGTGTGACCGTATAAATATGTGTGCGCGGCACGTATATACGTTCTACATGGCTTCATCATCGTCGCTGTGAACGATGCACCCAACCGATTACACACATCGCATCGACTGCATAGTGGAATATGCAACCAGTGTCGATATATATTCGCGTGTTCTTAATTCTCGCGGCGGATTGAGAGCAATTAACCGTTACGTTACATAATAAGCGGTAATGTAGAGATTGTAATACATTTGTTATTAACAAAAGAAGCTATATATGAAAATATTACAAAAGATATGTTTTTCGCGCTAACCCAGCAATCACACGTTGCCTATCTTACGATCTGAGCTCGTCGAGGCGTTGCGGACTCTGTGCTCAAACACCGTTCGAGCGTTACCTTTTTTTTCGAAAGATGTTCTCCAAAACATTCTGCTGTTCTGAATACATGTCAGTACAGAGGTCGATATGCTAAACACCGCTAACATGCTTTTGTCGCGTGAAAGGTGTACCTAAAATCTCGAAAATACAAAATACATAATGTGTATCTCGCAGAATATAATACACATTCAAAAAAATTATTACAGACTATCGTTTGAGCAACGTTACAGCAAATTTCACATAAATAATAAGTCAATCTTTTTCCACGGTAATTATGTATCGAATAATCAGCGTCTATTCTCTGTTACAAAAAAAAAATCATAATTGCTCGTCGCTGAGAAACTTTGCGAGTGCAAACATTGATTTGAATAAATTAAACAAAATTTTGTAACTTAAATATATACTTTTTCGAGAAGCTTAGAGAGAGAGAGAGAGAGCAATATTCGTTGATAAAATCCTTTTAAGGAATAACACAGAAAAAATACATAGCTCGAATTGACGTATCATTTGATCTTATTTGGAAAACAAGCTGAGTTGTACATTACCAACATACGTATCGAATAATTCATTATTTGGATACAATGTAGCTTCCCTCTTGATATTCGCCGATAGATTTATTATACTAACCCAGTTTCTCTCGTATGTCGCGTGTATAGGCTGAGGTGTATACATCTCTCGAAATACTTGACACACAATTGTCCGATGTATCTCAACTCCTTTGTGGCGTTCCGATTTCACCATGTACGTACGCCGTCGATTACCAATTGATATCGTCGATATTGTGCGTATCACGCGGCGAATGTGCGCGCAAGCGGCGGAATTATTTATCGGTTCTCCCGAACGTGTGGTAAACGAAACTTACGGCCGCAAAAATCGCGGACCCGGGGGCGCAAATCGGTACAAGCAGACCGATTTTATCGAATGTAAGCTCTCTCATTGTACGTGCGTGCAATTTTTTTTTATTCGTGTGCCACCGAGCTACTGCGGCGAGATAGTCGCAGCGCTCTCGAGCGCGTTGCAACGTGAGTTGTCGGCGCGGGGAAGTGGAGGGACGAGACGTATCGTTGTGGGATAATCCTCCTCTGCCGGACTATGGGGTGTCCGCGCGTCTAATATGGCGGCTTTATTATTTAACGTGCGTCTAATGGGGAGTTCCTTGTCCCGCAAGCCTCGTTCGCGCGACGTATCGCGCGCATTGTACGAGCCAGTGTATAGTCGCAGTTATAGAGGTTCACAGTTGGGCAAAGAGACCTCTTTATGTTCACTCGTGTTTCTTTTTTTTTTTTTTCGTCTTATTCGAGTCGACAGGTTCTCCTTTGCGGTATAATGTGTAAGCCGTAGATATATGTTGTACTTACGCGAATACTATATGAGATGTACACTTATCCGAGCGCGTATATGTTCTCTTATTGATTATTATATATATACTACAAACTGTTTGTCGCCTGAATGCAAAAGCCGCCGAAAATCACCTGTCCGGATAGAAAGTAAAAAGTCTCGACAACGTTTACACGTAAAGTCGCGCCTCACTGCTCCCTCTTTCTCGAGAGACACATGTACGTATATATATCTAGATATGTAGGTACTACACTGCGGAACACTCCTATTATTTTCTCGACGGTTCTTCTTCTCCTCGCGCAAGTGGTTTCTTATCGGTAGCGATCTGCCGGAGCGCAGAAGCGACGTTCGCTCGGACGGACCGATTTACGGGAAGTCGCCGCCGTAGATCCGGCAGTCGAGTAGTCAATTTTCGAAAAGCCGCGGATCTTCTCGTGCGCACACAGGAGTGGCGCCGGCGGGGAAGTTCCTCCTAAGGGTGTGTGTTTACAGAGGATTCCACTCGGTGTAGTCCCGAAGATGAAATTTCAAAGGGGAAGGAGGAAGAGGAAAGATTCATGTCCGGGAGAAGAGAAGAGAAACGAGATGAAACAAAAACTTGCGGGGCCAGAAGAAGGCGAAGGAGATTCGTTGGATGACGGGACTCATCTGCGCGATGGCGCCATGGCCATTTGTTTGTTTTACTTTTCTGGGCCAGACCTCTGGTTTCTCTTCTCTCTACATAACCCGACCGACCCTCCTACGGTCGTAACTGTAGGTTAATGAGGTCGTTAACAAGGGTCCCACTAATTCCGCTATCCTAGTCGGAGGCAGCAAGCGAGCGTCAGCATCTCCTTCCCTCACTTGCGAGAGATAATATCGCGCCTCGTTGCGGCCGACACAGATTTCGGGGAGCACTTTTATATAGACACATCGTAAACGTAGAGAGTAGCTAAAATATTCTTCGCGTTACACGTGCATACGCGTATAAACAATTGCAATTATGATAATATTAATATTAACGTATAATTGAATTTGTGTAAGGTAACAGTGATTTATTGCGATATCGATCGTTAACTTTGTGTCCTTAAAAAATTCGATTGCGCGTCGATCCATCGTGAAAAAAAAAAACATCTTTTATCACGCGTGATGAAAGATTTTTTTTTCTCGTCAGAACGTTAAACGAGCTGACAGAGAAAATATAGTTCGCGAAAAGCAAATTTATTAAACAATTTCTCGGCCGTGCGCACAACGACCTGTCCGTAGGTAGGTACGTTCATCTACTGCACGCACTTTTTTCCGCGGCAGCAACGGCGGCGGCGGGAAAAATCTCATCGTCCACTTTATATTCAAAATAGAAGAGATTCGTGCCGACAGGCTTTTCCAATGCTACGCATCTCTCTCTCTCTCTCTCTCTCTCTCTCTCCTTTCTCTCTCTTTCTCTCTCTCTCTCTCTTTCAAGTATTCCTCGGGAGAGCCTGCTACACATCGATTAAACGTTTCGCATATTTTCCGTTGCTCTTTCTCTCTTTCTTGCACACCCGCAACTTCCGTTTTTCTTCGTTCTTCGCGGTCTTCGCTTCGATATTTCTCTCTTCACGCTCTTCGCTCGTATCTCATTTTGACGCGTACACTTTTCTCTCATTTTCTATCCGTTCTCTTCGTCATTTCTGTCTACTGTGCAACGCTTTCGAACTTCGTTGCCTTCGTTGTCGCTTTTACTCCCTCTTTCATCCGCTTGTCATTCCGCTCCCGTTTCGACACCGTCCGCCCACCAATCCACCCTTGTTCTCCATCGACATCTCATTATTATTTTTCGCACGGTTTTCCACGCGTGCCGTCGTTCGGCCGGCCGGCCGATAAAATTTCCCGCGATATTGTGTTTGGCATTATCGCAATCATAAACGCGCGCGAACGCCGGTCGGCCCTTTCGCACTCTTCTCCTCCCTTCCCTCCCCCTCCTACCTTACACGCATTTCCGGGGGATTTGCGTACGCGCTATTCCGAATTTATATCGCGCTTTTAACAGCCGACGCCTCCGCCGTAATTTCGCTTGCTCGCGCGCTCAAAGCTGGTCAACCAAAACGCCGCGCGGCAACGAGTCGCTTTTGCCGGTCGCGACATTTGTAATGTTGCATTTCATCCAAAATACGCGCGGGAAGAATGCACCGTGATGCACCAATAATTCCACGAGTCGTTGGCGATTTTGTAAAGCCCATTGAAATTTGCAATCGACAGCCCGCTCGTGCATAAGATACGTAATCGCGGAACAAATACGCGTGAGATATATATATATATATACATGTACATATATGTATCGATAAGTTTAGGATGATCACGATATTTTATAGTATGTAATGGCGAACAATTTTTCTCGAATTTAACAAAAACTCTATTCCGAACACATTTTTGTGTAAGTAGATTTTTAAAGAAACTGTAAAGTACGTACATATAAAATCGAGTGGAAGACAAACATTCTTTATATTTTACGCTAAAGATAAATTTATTTTTCCTAATAAGAAAAGAGGAAAATAGAGATATTAAATTTACATCAATTTATATAATATACTTTGTGGGAATATCTCGATCGTCGCGTGAAAATGAAGAATCTTCTGTCAGATGAAGTCTATTATCGCGCATGTATTTTTGTACACTATCTACGGGGTGGTGCAAAAAAAAGTCACACTCGCGACTAAATGCACTCGTGATCGTTCTATTCCTGCTGTCTTCGGGGGTGGCGTTCGTCAATCTGTAGGATGTCAAGTCGCCGACACTGCAACGGCGCCACGACGAAGAAAACGATGAAGAAGCGCAGGAAGTGCCCGGGAACTCGATATCGGGCGAAATACGTTTCCTCGGGCTGTTTGTTATGTTACATCTTAGCTTGGCGAATGGGTGGGCCTTTTAAAACGCCTCGTTGTTACTTCGAACATCGGGGAAGTCTTTTTATTTGGTTTTTTTGTTTTATGCACGTGAAAAAAAAGTTTAAGGACTGTGTGATATTAGCAAGTCACTTCTTTCCAAGTTTTTATGCATTCAACTTCTGAAAACTATTAATCATGCAAATAAAAAATATTAATATTATTTGGTTTGAATTTTCACGGGCCTTTACAGATTATTCGTTTAAAAAATATTAATATTTTTTGAGTTACCGACAGACGAATGAAAACTATTAAATGTAACAAGTATCACATGTCACGAAAACTATTTGTGACTTTTTGAAGGGACACTTCAACTCCTGACCACGTAGAATGTAATTACAGAAATGTCGATATCAGGTAGAGAAGAACTGTTTTACTTAGAAGAATTTTGAAAAGTAAACGTGACTTTTGTTGGCAACCCAAGATTAGCAACGGATTTTTTCAACTTTTCGTTTGAGGTTACAGAAAAGAAGAAAAAGGTATCGAAGGTACATGGTTTTGCTTACAAAAAAGGTCGAAATTTGATCATTTGTGTTCTTAAGAGAATTTTTCCTTAATTCTTATGTAAATGTAGTTAGTTTTTAGAAAGACCGCTAAACTTATTGTCAGTGGATTTTTCGATTTCTTTCAAGTTGATTTCATTATTGTTATGTCCGGCCTATATAGTACATTCACAAGTCTTTCTTGCATTACTGAGAAAATGCGACGAGAAAATACAGAATTTACACAACTATTTTGCTTCATATTACAATAATATTGATTTTGCATTCGGAGTTCTCAGTTTTCAATTATTTTCATTCATCGTGAAAAAAATAATTTGAAAAGTGATATCTTGCGATAAATGTGACATGATTTGTTTATCACCAAGACGGAGAACAAATTCAAGAAGTAAAATAGAAAATAAGAAGATTGCAAACTATTATGTTATTCGTTTATATTCGGTATCATGCCGATAACTTGACATATACGAAACACACACACACACATTCCGTCACATTCGAATTTACGACAACTTGTCTGACGCATCGCGTGACCGAGTCTAGGAGGTGAGGAACAGCCAGTGAGTATATTTAAAAAGCGTATTTTCGCCCATTCACCATTGTGCTCCAGCGAATGGACACTCTCTTAGCCGGGACAGAAAACGCGACGAGATCGAAAGATCGAGGTGTATTGATCGTAAGCGGCTTGGCTCGTGGGGCTTACCTTTTGTGTACGCGATCGGTTGTTGGCTGCGCGCGTAAGTTCACACCTTGACATAATCGGACGTGTTCGGCTCGAACGTGCGGACACATTTGGCAACTATTACGGCCGTGACACTTACACCCCGCAGCACAGCCTCCCTTTCATCCAGAAAGCGACTGCACAAAAGTATATCTGCACCGCGTGACACGCTCGCGAGTACACGTGAATAGACAAACGGAAAAGCACTTAGATCACTGAAATATTTCTTACATCATTACTTTTCTTTGGCGAGTCTGATAAAATTCTATGTGGAAAATATCTGAATTTTTGAATTCAGAATTTTACTCTTGAAAACATTCTGCAGCTGTAAGAAAATTTTAATTGATCTCTATGCGAAAAAGTTTAGATAAAATTCTACTTTGTGATAACAAGCCGTTACGTTATTTATCGCTTTCGTATTTTCTTAAAAATACGAAAGCGATATAAATCGTTAAAAACCGTCATTATTGAAACTCCGAGCGGAATTGCAACATTATATGTATAATAACCGCTTCCTGATTTACCATTTAAATCCTTATCCTGGCTGACGTACGAGAAACTTGGCGAGAAACTTCTGCGTGCGCGAAAAAGCCTCTTGCTTTTCTTTTGCGGTCTCTCGCGCTTAGTACTCACGTCGTTGCGTATATGCGCGCGTATATTTACGCTCAACACACATTAACGCGCGCGCGTCAGTGCGCGCGGAGCCCGTGTGGTATATACGAGGGTTCCATAATATAAGTTCATCGCGGGCGCGCTGATGCGTACGTAATCCCGTGGTGCTTACCGATAGCATCACCAGGGTTTTATTTTCATTATTCATTTGTTCGGTCTCTCCCCATAGACGGACCCGGAAAGCTTACACATATAACCCCATGTTTCTATGTCGGTTTAATCAGATAAAACCCTGCCGGCGAAAATCGGCGGGCACTCCGCGGCATGCGGCTGTTTTCGGCTGACGCGACGCTTCGCAAAACGCGCGTCCGCGATGCACGCTCGTCGGCTGCAATATGGTTTAACATGTAATGGAGACAGATGTCCGTTACAGAGAGAAAAAAACCCCGAAACGAAAGAAACGCGTAAGGGAATTGTCGATAAGACTGTTGCTGACGAGAGAGGGTTTAATTAGCTGGCGATAATGTCGCGAGATGCATCTTATGAATGAGGTAATATTCTCGCGTTAAAAAAAAAAGAAAAAAAAAAGAACAATTCCGTGACGTTGTCAGAATCGTATCGCGTGTTTATTGTATCGCAATATCTTGTTATTATTAAATGTGCGAAATAGAGCTCGTAGAACGTGTGTAATTATTCGTTGATTACGTTAAATGAATCGGTGTGATATTTAAGCGCGACGAATTATGCGGCAACTTGAAAGCAACAGCGTTGTGTGTATCATATGTATCACACGTACTACACATAACGCGTGCGAAAGTCACCTGGCTCGTAGATGCGCTCTCGCCGCGCGTATATATTTTTCCGCGCACACATCGCGAGACTTTATCAAATTCTTTAATTACCAAGTGAAGGATGATGTAGGAAGCGTGAGAGAGTCACCGCCGGAAGGGTGGAAGAGAGAAGAAGCGAGGAGAAATAAGAGGAACGTAATTAAGGGATTAGCTTAGTTAATGCAGACGCTGGCTTAACGAATCGTTATATAGAAGGCTGTTGCAAAAATATGTTTCGTCGAGCGCCAAGTCAGCTGCGCTTGATTAACGAAGCTCATGCATCGAGAAACAAAAACTTCGCATGTGTAAATTGAAGTAACAATGATAACACATTGTGCCCAATTTGTTATAAATATACGGCGATTGTTTTAATCCATATCGCGACGAATTAAATAATTCTATACTTTTAAGATATTTTTCTTATTAAATATTCCTATTATCTTTTTTACGGTAATACGGATGTGTCACGTGTGCGTAAACATATCCCTTGTTAAAAGATAATGGGAAATACATTCCGCTTAAAGACGAGCTCGTTCTGTAAAACGCTTGTCCCTCCGAGAGCCCAGCGGGATATTGGTTGTCCCAAGGTGTCGATGTATATCGTCTCGTTTGGTTAAATAGTCGGAAGCAAGTATCTCCGGCCGTCATCGGGTACGAGCAATATCGCCCACGCTGTTTTTCCAACAAAACGCCAGAGGGGATGCTATCCGGGCGTCTTAAGACCGGAGCGGGAGGGATCTTCTCCACAGTCGGGAAACACGATATTCCCCGACATGGCCTGCCCACGTGTTTCGCGTTGACCGTTAAAATTCGCCTCCGCACACGCTTTCGCGATATCTCCTGTGCTGGTAGGCGGTGTATTATTTTTCCACCGGCTCTCGCCAAATTGGCTCGGCACGGAATCTCGAATTACTCGACACTCGACACCGCCGCGCGAGGAGGGTAGAACTTGTATCGTTTACCTCCTCCCTCTCCCTCTGTTCCTCTTACCGCTGAAACCTTCCCTCTTCCCTCTCTCGTTCTCCCGTGTGCCCCGTTCTCTCTTCGAGGTATGGCGAAAAAAATATTTCACAATGTTTCAAATTCAATTCAATCGCTTTATTCGCACTTGTTCCGATCGGGAAATGTCACTCGTTCGAAATGACATTACGGAATGCAAAGAAGATACAAAAGTGTGCGATAGTAAAGTTTTGCATAACATTTTGATACTTTGCCCTCGGGGAAAAAAAAAATACAATAAAAGAGATAAAGTTGAACGCAGGTTTAGAAATTCTCTGTTGGAGCGCTTTTGTAAATTGTTCCTTTGAACAATGAAACGAATACGAAAGAAAACGACTAATTACAGGTGAATTAACCGAGGCAAAATGGCGCGTGAGACAAACGAGATCCACCACGCCCTAACGTGTCCATTTCTTTGTGCGGAAAAAAGGCGTGTCGGCAGTACAGGCTTAAAAGAAGTATTGCACATTTATGTCGGGGTGTACCTCAACACGGAGAGTTATTGTAATCGCGAGCTTCCGTTCAGCGCGGCGCATCTTCCTCAGTGATTTTTTGCCCTTCTCTCTTTTGCATATTGCGACTCCCCGATAATATCTTCCCATCCTTGCCCATCGCGTATCTCTCTCACTCTTGCTCTCTTTCTCTCTTCCCTTAGCTCGGGCGTAACCCAATAGGCCTCCCATAGGAAGATCATACTTCGATACAAAAGCTGATCGCTACATCGCACGCGATCACGACGCACGTCACGTAAACTGACGATCTTCATAGCACCATTTGCTGGCTCATCGTATAACACGCCAATATTGCGCCCCTTCTTGAAACGGACTGCGTAATGTTCCTTAAAATTTCACAACGCGCACCAGTATCTATAATAATTGAATCGCAAGCGTGTGATTTCACAAGCTCACTCAAACTCTTTCTCGGCGATTTATCTTTTTCAACAACCCGTTAAGAAGGGCCTTAGAGGTTCTTTGATCATTCAATTTTTCTTTGTAGCAACTTCAAACAAAAAAAAATTCGAGAAATACATTTTATATATTCCTTTCTAAAGCAAATAATATCAGAATAAAACTCACGTTCAGGGTTGACTTCGGTTCTAAAGCCCGCAGAAAACTCCTTTCGCCCGTAAATTGGAAGCTCGGAGCAGAGACTCGAACCCGTTGTGGCGGAACCTCGTACGATTTCAATTAGCCGCGTGCGTTCTCAAGATGCCACGCAACGATAATTCATGCGTTTCAAACTGCGCGCGTTGTTATGCGGAAGACGATCTTGTCCGTCATTCAGGGCAAATGAGCCATTGCGTTCTTTGTATCCACTTTTCTTTTGTACCGCGGCAACAGACGCGGCGCGTGGAACAAAGGTAAAGGGGTTTTCAAAACACGCCGCGACTCTTGCCGAGAGAGAGAGAGAGAGAGAGAGAGAGAGAGAGAGAGAGAGAGAGAGAGAGAGAGAAAAAGATAACACGTTTTATTCGACCGCAAGAAATTTTTCGCGTTATTATTGGACGCACTGCGGGAACGAGTCGCGCCGTTCGCGACTTAACTACGACTTCTTGATCATTTCGAGTTTTACGAGGCGTGGCAAGAGTGAATTTGCTCGTGATTCACTTTAATATGTCTAGATACGCAATTATTCAACGGTACATAAAATCCGAAATTAATTATCTGTATCGTTTACATATATAGAAAACTTAATATCGCGCACACAATGTGAGTTTGTAGACACACGCTTTGTATCGTTATCATTTATTTATTTTAAGTCGACATATAAATGTGTGAAAAAAATAGAGCGATTTTTTTTTATGGAAATGAATAATTTTCTATGTATATCTAGTTACCAGCTACGCGTTACATTATGTTTCAAGTAACTTTTACATTAAGAGCTTCTTGAATAGATTCAATGAAATTCGTCTATTATCAGCATGATAACTTTACGTATGCTAGTGAGAGTTTTTTTCTCTTTCTGATTTCGATTTGGCTTTATTCGTCGTTGCGATCATGCGTCTCGGATACCGTCAATATTCGAACCAGATCGGTGTTCGATTCCACGACGTTTTTATAACTGACAGTGTCCTGGTTTCTTCCCGTGAAACTCCAATTGCTCGTCGAATGTCTGAACAGGAATAAAATCGTAGCGATGATCAGGGAAAGAAGTAGTATCGATAAACACACCCACAGGATCGAATAAAGAGTCGATGAGTCGTACTCGCATCGCAGCTCGTAATTCGGTACTTCGGTGAGGAGCTTGCCGTGGTGTCGATCCGGTGTGTGACATCTGTGCGATATACAAACACATAGATATCTTTTACGACATAAAACGGAATTAGATTTGCGATAACAGTTATGTAATATTTATATTGTTTGCGTTACAATAAATAAAAAACTAATTCATTAAACTTCCTGTTGTTAACAAACTAAAAGTTTGATATAACGAAGAGAATTTTATTTCACGGAATTCTCGAGACATCTACAGGCAAACAGACCAAGTTCGACGAATAATACGAGATGTGAAATATCGTTGCAATATTCTATTTTACAATATATTTTCGAGATAGGCATTTGTGGCAATTAAAAAAAATATTAATATCAATCAGGCGAAGAGCCAGTAGAGACAATTTCAATAACAATAAAATAATCTTCAATCTATTATCTTCGATCGATATTTCTGCCAACTGAGAATAACATCGTGTTTGTCTCTCACCTGATATTTCTACTAAAATTGTTGGTCAAGTTCACCGAACTGCCGATCCAGTCCAATTTGCAATCGCATCTCCAAGGATTGTTCTCGAGCTCGATGACAGGCACCCGATTCACCAGTTCTTGCAATTTCCGATCCAACGTCTCAACGCTGCAATCCTTTATCGAAAAGCGCTGCAATCGTGGTAGCACGTGGTTAATCTGCAGCCCGAGGCTGAGTTGAATCAACCGTCTGCAACCGATCATCGATAACGTTTCTAGATTGGTCAAGTTTTCGAGATCGCTCAGGTCAAACGACGTTAAATTCGACATATCGTTCAGCCACAGTTCTCGTAGCTGCGGTAGATACAAATTCTTGAGACTCGTCACTTGCGTGCCGGATAAATCCAGTTCCTGTAGATTTACTGGCAGTAGAGGTATTGCATTGATCGGATTCCATGATAAATCTAGGAATGATAAGTTGGTCAAAGTTTTGAACAATTTGGGCAAGAAATACGGCGCAGATATGTTCCTCAAATCGAGATGTTTCAGTGATTGCAAATTCAAAAACGCGCCTTCGTGTATACCGTCTCCTATAGGATTACTGGCCAAAGACAGATATTCCAGAATCTGAAAGGGAATTTAATTGCGATTTGTTTTTATTTAAAAAAGGACAAAGAAAGATCAGGAAGATAGAAAATAATTTTTACTCTTCAAAATATGCTAAAAAAATTTAACAGTAAAAATTAATGTTTTGTTGTTTAATTACCGTTAAGTGATACAACATGGTTTCATTGACGATAGAAAGTTTGTTGTAGGAAAGATCTAATATCTTCAGCTTTAGTACTCGGTCGTTGAGCGCATTGTCATCGATATATTCTAGTTTGTTGTGGCTCACGTTCAATATTTGCAGATTATATTCCTCTTTACAGAGAAAGAAGAATCGTTGCAAATGATTCTGAGATAAATCCAGGGTTCTCAGTGTTTCCAAATTGGTAGAACAGTCTAAAAAACTATCAAACTCGTTTCCCCTCAAATTGAGATCCGTCACATCTTGCAGCTTAATCTGTGCCTGCAGTTTCACGAAAAAATCTTCCTTCTTTAATTTGCGAAACGACAGGTCGACCTGCAACGCAAATCTCTCGTAAAGTGACTCATTCATAAAACATTCAAACATATCTGCGATCGAACGAGACAATATTGAAGCTAATAATTTTTAGATCAATAATGTATTGTGTTAGAAATAAACAAAATTTTTTTTCCGAAAAT